>JANIJG010001311.1:0-54599 GCA_024611175.1 Megaceryle torquata | reverse complement strand
CCCGCGGTGGCGGTCGGGGCTGACCGCTCGTTCCCCAACCACGACAAAACCCCCCCCCCCCCCCCCCCCCCCCCAAAAAAAAAAAAAAAAAGCTCGAGGACTGCTGCTTTGCAGAGACTGGCAGGGGGAAAATCCCCTGTCCACTCCCCACCTGCTGCTCACCCTATGCAGCAGGACCACACCAGAGGTGTGGCCAGAGGTGACCACAGCTGAATCCTTCTCCTTAGTGACATCTGTGCCTCCTGCCATGTCCTTCCATTGTCTTGACCTCACCAGAGCTGGGCCAGAGGAGATATGTGTGAGGAAATGTGTGCTCTGGGCTGTGGTGTAAAGAAATGGTGGCTGTGGCTGTTGGCCCATTGTTGGTCCTTGACCTGATGCCAGACTCACACAATGGAGGAAAAGAGTCCTTCACTTCTGCACTGCCAAATGGCTGCTGCTGGGAGAAATCTGGGTCATGGGCGCCAGGTGTTTTCCACCCTACAGACCTGTGCCATGTTCTCCTCCATTCATGGGCATGAACCACTCCTGCTCCTTGGGGCACAACAGCAGCTGGTGGTCATCAGACCTCTGTCTCATGTTGGCATCTCCCTCCATGGGATGCGAGGGGTGGACACTCCTCTTGCTTTGCCCTTGCCATGGCCCTGGTAGAGTATTTGAGTCACTTCTGCTCTGCCTTTGCTTTTTGTATGCATCTTTCCTATTTAAGTGTCACAGATCACTGCACCAGCTGATTAGCCTACACATGGACGGAATATAAAAAACCAAGTCCCTGAGTTGTAGGTAAGACCTTTTGTGAGATTGACTGTCTAAAAATAAAACAGAAATTGGTTCTGAGCTTTTGAGAATCTATCTCTTCCCCAGGCCATGGGAAAGCAGAGCAAGGGGTAGCACTTCATAATTAATTATGAATTTATAATTAATTTGAAGCCTGAATCAACGTAGAGCTGCTATTACTTGCTCTGTGTTCCCACAGTGTGACAGAGAGTTTGATCCTCACAAGTGGGTTTCAAAATTTCAAGATGTTAAATTTGCATTTTTTCAGCCTATTAGTCTTCTGTATAACTCTGATTATTGATAGTTTTTCTGTTTACGGGACTAGATCAATAACTGTATTTTAGGTCTCTAGACTCTCCATGTGAGTGCAAATGTTACCCTCCCTGGGTAGGAAAGATTTGTTTATCCGTGTAGGTTTATGTGTTATTTTGAAGGTTTGTTCTTTTGACAGGTAAACAATGCAAAAATATTCTGTGCTTCTGTAGAACATAATCTGATGTTCATTGTATACAGAGTCTCCTTATTCAGTGCAATAAATGCAACAAAACTCTCCCCGCAGAGCTGTGCGGGGCTTAAGCAGATTGACGGAGTGGGATTTTGGAAAGCATTCGAGGCTGACCTTTCCCTACCTCCCCCCTAAAGCTGATGGTTAAAATTCCTGCTGAGTTCAAGGAGAGCGGGGCTGGGTCAGTGTTGAACACTTTTGAAAATCTCACCTGTAAAGCCTGCGGAGTTCATTATAGGGGCAAAATTTTGTATAAAGCCCAGCAGGGACATACAGAAATTGTTAGCAGCTTATTAATGGCCTCCATGGTGGGTGTGTGCATTGAATTTAATTGGGCTGCATCCCAGTAAGCTTCTGATATGCTTCTGATTAATTTTCTCTACAGTCTACCCTTTACTTCTCCTCTTAGAAACTGGACAGATGCTCCATGTTTGCACTTGCATAAAAGGCTGGCAGCGAAATAAAGCATGCAGGTAATTATTTATTATGCCCTGAGGAAGAGCAGTGGGTGAGGTAGGCCCTCAGTTAATGCAGTTGGATACTAGCAGTTTAGGATCAACCCTTCTTGATGTCATCCTAAAATAAAGTAGCACCAAATGTGATACTGTTCAATTTTGTGGGTACAAGCATGGTTACGTTTCTTTGTATAAGGTCTGGTCAGTAGTGTGAAGACTCAGAGTAAACTTAGAGCACAGTGACACACTTGAAAGGGCAGGTTATATTTATTCTGTGTTGTGTCAAGGGCATGTTGCTAGCTAACTGCTATTGGAAAGTGCATCTGGAGGTCTGTGTCCAAAGAGTGAAGATGTCTTTGCAGAATATAAAAGGACTATTGTGTTAGTCCTTGAGTCTCAAAGGGTATGAAGATGCTTCCCTCTCCTCCCTCTTATTACTCATACTTGGTTACTTTTATGTAAATCCAGTGATGAGGAGAGCTGACAAGACTGTAACATAAAGACATTTCACCTTTTTCACTGAAAAGGGGCTTTTATTGTCACATAATACTGTCTTAGTGCTCTGCAAAGGAAAGAAAGAGATGCTGTTGAAAATCCCATAATTAGCAGCTTAAGGTATAAACCATATAGAACCCTATGTTCTACCATAAACCCCCTAATTAGCTTTGTAGGGTCTGTTTAAAAGCAAACAGACATGCTTCCTTATCACTAAGTAATTATTTGCAAATAAACTCTTTCTCAACACATCTTAGGAAAACACAAGATTATTAGTTGGCAGAGTTAAGCCAGCTGAGTAGCTGAAAAAGCATGAAAAGAGCTACAGAAGTTCTTTTCAGAATCCTGCTCTCTTTGGCTTTATTTCTCTGAAGCTTGATTTATCAAGAGGAGAATACAGTATTTGGTTTCCCCACAAGTAAGCTCTTTTCATGTTTTGTCTTTGAAATGAAAATCGTCTTTTGGAACAAATATCTGCTCTATCAGATAACTGCATGCTTGTCATCCCTAACAGTGTGCTGGCAGGAAGGCTGGGTGAGGATTTTTCTGCAGTACGCTGAGTACACAGTGCTGGCACTAGATCAAGAATCAATTCCTCTGATATCGAAATATTGACTTTGCATGGCCAGTCTGATTTAAATGCTTATCATTCTTTACTTTGTAGGCTGCATACATACTGCAAACATTTTTCATGTGGGTCTGAGAATAAAACATCTTTACAGCTGCCTGGCCATTTCTAGCAAAATAACAAAGGGGCCGTGTGTGTGTATGAGAGCCTGCGTGTGTGAGCGAGATTGCCAGCAGATTAATGCCATGGCCATATCTGCGCATGGCCAGTTTAGAAGAAGTTGGGAAGGGTATTTTTAATGCTCAGAATTACGCAGTGTTGTTCCTCTGAGTGTAAACACGAGTTTCAGTGCTCAGTCTGAATGGGTGTTGACCACAGCACTGTAAAATGGGAGAACAGAAACAAACCCTAACACAATTATTAAAACATTTAAAAATCTTTGTAATGTGAAATAATAATGCTACTAATAAAAAAAGTAAAGATAATTTCCCATAGGCAATCAGAACACCTATTAAGTTAGCAACGATGCTTAATTGACATTATAGTATGCTTCAGTGAGGAAGACAATGGATCTTGCGTGTGCACAAGTGGAACGCATTTGCATTTCATAGATGATTAAAATAGATTTGATTGCATTTGTCTGAAGCCTGGCAAGTGAGGGCACATCTGCCGTGTTCGATGTGCCCCGTGTTTCCTAGGACTAATGGAGTGCGCCGAGTCACTGCAAGACAGGCTTTTACCTCTGAAAGTCCCACGGCACCTTCTGCTGCATGGCCAGCTTCTTTGTTAGCCCTGGAGACCTCTTCTTATAAAGAATTGATGTAAAGTGGAGCAAGATGGGAAGGATTCGAGGCAGTGAACTTGTCTTCATCTGGTTATGCGAGAGCCCTTGGGCTTTCTGCTGCTTCAAGGTAGAATTTATAAGGTGAGATGAAAGGTAATTTAAGTCATTAATTTGTGTTAAGGTCTGGCAGAACAACAACGGTGCATTTAATCTCGCTGCGGAAAAAAATGGTGATTTGCAGAGTAAGGGTCAGAATTAGGGGTCTGATTTCCTCTTCCACTCAGTTTAAAAAGGGCTGCTTCAAAATAGAGATTTTTATTTACTAGAAACATAAAGATGTGCTAATTGACTTTGGAAAAAACATCCAAGGAATTTAAATATAATATAGAAACTAATTAATTAATGGTACTAAAATGTTTTCCCTGTGCTTTTCATTACTTACCCATCTAAATTCAACATTACAAATACACTACTGACAGCATTTCAGCTCAGACTTGTCACTCGCCACTCAAGCCTGGGGCTGTGGTGAAGGGCAAGGGCTACCCTGCACTTTGCGTGGGGGTGAAGCCCTTGCTGCTTGTGAGCCCACCTTTTCCTTCCAACCCAATGGATGCTCAGCAGATTTCTTTTTGGCAGCACTGTGCTTTTTTCGCAGCCAGCGTGACCATCCTGTGGCTGACAAGTAACTCACAATGCTTTTGTCTTTCTCTATTGCTTCTTCCGCTGCCCCTGGTGTGTATCCTGGCCCCTTATTGGGCTCCTTGTCTATGGATTTCTGTTCCTTATTGTTTTCTCCACTCTCAGGTGCCTTCTATTTTTGCTGCCTTTGTGTTCCCTCTGCTCTCACTACATGTTGTGCTCTGCTGTCCCTTATTCTCATGGCATTGCTCTCTTTCATGTGCCAAATGACTGCTCATCCCTCTTTGAGAAATGTCTCTTAAAAACACACTGCCCTTACATCAAAGAGTGAAATAAAGATGGCTTGACTGGAAAATATGTTTCCTCATCCGATGAAAGTGGCTTGCCCTGGGCATTAATATTTTCAGAATAGGTGGACACATTCAACAGCAGTGATGGTGACTTTCTAATGGAGCATGTTTGTTGGATGGCTCCTGTGCTGCCACCTCCAGTGGTTCTTGGGTCATTGTGGGCATGGCTCTGCCCCTCCCCCTCATGATGAGCCATTGGGGTTCCTCATCCTGCCTTTCAGTCCTGATCCTTCCTTGTAGCATACTTGCTATGACTACAGCTCTGTATCAGCTCTGTCATTGCCTACTTTGTGCCATTCATCCTTTCCATTGCTCAGCTCCCTCAGGAACAGCTCCAGCACTGCCCAGCTTGAAGGGAATGGAGCAAATAGACCTTCTGCCATTAAGAGAGCTCAGATACCACCCATGCCTTGTGCTTTTCATGGGGATCTCCCTGCAGTCCTTGCTCCCTGAATTTCTCTTCTCCTGGCCGTGGCCATGCCTCATTTGTCTGGACTGCCCCTGCTCTGTGATGGTGGTGTGGGCCATGTTCCATGGGTAAGGTGGTGGCCATATGGAGATGGAGCACACAGCTGCTGGGGTTTTGCTTGAACAGTGTTGGTTTTGTAAAGAAAACATAAAATTACTGGTGATGTATGCAATGTTGTTTAAATAGCAATTAAAATTTGCCTGTTTTGTGTCCAATTTTAATTACATACATGTTGGGTTTTTGGTTTTGGTTTTGGTTTGTTTTTGTTTTAACTTAGATAAATTTTTCCCATCGAGAAAGAGTGCTTACAAAAAATTTCTTACTGTTTATTGCCAAGGTTTTCCTTTCAGCCCCAGGAGGCAAGTTACATATATTAACCTATCATACCAATGTTAAAATTGTGTGATGCTTAAGAATATATTCAAAAAGTCCATAAAACCATCATAATGGCTCCATTTTTCATCCTCATCTGGTCATGCACTATAACAGCATTTATCCATATACTGTACCTCTGACCCTAGTGCTGGTTTAATGTGGTCTTCCAGTTGGAAAGGGATTTTTGGAGGATTTTGGATCACTGGCCAGAGAAATGTGTGCCTTTTCTTGTGTTCATTGATGGTCTAGGGTCTCTAAGACTTCAAGATACAGACAACAGAGCCACAATTCAAGGCGACCTTTGAATACTTCTGTTTGGCTGTAAGAAAACCAACAGGGTAAAAGCTAGAGCTGAGACCTGCTGGAAGCTACCTGATGGAGTAGTGTGGGATTTTACCTCCATAGAAAAATTAACAAGCTGCCTGACCTTTGTATGCTTATGCACAACTTCCTTTTATAAATTACCAATGATTATTTGGTTTCTGTGAATCCCCTAATGGACCAAAGTGTTTTATTAACCTATAGGGAAGGTCTGTTTTCTCAGGTGCCTTTGTCCATCCTTTATGAGGGTGGAGGGAGAGGTAAGTAAAGGCCAAGGGAAGAAGAGCTTGGATAGTGAATAACTATGATTAATGTCATCTGCTTTTGAACAATGTTTTCACTTATAGGTTTCAGACTGTTAAATATAGATTTGGTCAACCAACTTTAGACATACAGTGTCAAGGTTTGGGAAACAAACATTTCAGGTGGGTGCCCTAGATTCTGCACTCAAGAGCTGTACCCACATAATGCAAAATGCTGTTTCTGAATGATGACACGGACACCAAACTGAGGGGAAAAAAAGGCTTTTATCTTCAGTAGTGTTTATCTGCAATAAACATCTGGAATATTCTTTATCAGAGCATATAAATATATAGTGGTGTTTAGGCTCCTCCATGAAGCGATAGACTTTGGAATATAAAAATAATAATTAATATACAGGTCATGAGTTTGTAGATTTCATTTTTATTCAGATAGGGAAAAATGTTTCTTGTTTGCAAGTCAGTAAGCATGTACACGCTAAAAAATTGTTTACCGTGTTTCAGAAACACAAACATAAGGCTAAATTAAGCTTGATCAGCCAAGTCTGACCATATCCTCTTTAATACAGCATGGTTGGCAACTCTAATTGTGAAGCTTGCAAGCTGTAGCAAAAGCATAATTTTCATTCACCTTTGGGAAAGAGGATCCTTTCCTGGTAGCTAAGAAGTTTCTTTCAGAAGCTCAGAAAGAAAAAAATGTTCATATGCAACAGAATGATCTTTATTTGAAGGCAAAAATAGTGCCTCTCTGTCATGTGCTCTAATTAACTTGCTGTGATGTCGCTCTGGTGATGGACACAGAAATAGACATTTGCTTTCCTAAATCCTGAAGTAGAAAATGAGGCATGAGTCAGGAGGATACAAGAGGGCAGAACTCATTTTCTTTTAATTACTTTTATTCAGGTTATATCATCCAGCAGCTGTTGAAGATTCATTTTGAGAAGTTGAATCCTCCTGAAATCCCAGCATGTCATTTTGATGGGACTTACTCTCTTCTCCTTTATACATATATAATTTTTTTTTCTTATCTAGGGCTGATAGGGAAAGTAGATGTGGTGAGCAGCATTCCCATTCACTGTTGAAGGCTATAATTGGCCACCAACTCTCTGCCAGTAAAATGGATGAGGAAATACTCTGCAAAAAATGTGGCCAAATAATATGAAAGTTCTCATTACTAAGCAAATAGTCAGAAAAATGTTCAACTTCTTCTCAAGCTGGCATAATTGTGTACCAAGGCCTGCTTTTGGGGAAGAGTGGTGCAATTCATAGCTGAATGGCAAACTTCAGATGGGTGTGCAGGCTCATCCCAACCTCTGCTTGGCAAGCTGAGTTTCGGGGAGCTTTGCTTGCTGAGGGTCTAGAAGGAGCTGACAAAATTAGAGCTGTAAACAGATTAGTACTACTCCCTAGTGACTATCTCTGCCTTTTAGTTTGCAAGGCTGATGGCTGAGGATGGCCCTCCAGAGGTAGATTCCAGCTGAGTACTTGCTGATCTTTTGGCTACTGCCACCAATGCCTGTGGTCCCTGTGCCTCAGCTCCTCTCCTGTGAAACAAGATTAATAAAAGTCTCTTCTCTGGCAACATATGAAAATAAAACCATAATTTCTTCTGAACCATCACATGCATTCTGCTGCTGATCCCCACTGTAAATACTGCTGAAGGTAGTGCCTCTGTGAAGAAGCAAGGGCTCATCTTCTTCTACAGGAGGCAGTGGATGGAGTTGCTGAGGACTGCATGAACTTATCACTTAAAATATTTCCAATCATTTTCCTGCCTTTTTAAGATTAAGAAAATTTTATAAACATTACTCAGAAAATTCTGATTTTCAGTTTCACTGTTGTTGTGGCCCCTGGCTTTTCCTAGTAATGAGTAAAGGACAGGACCTTCTACGTGCGTCAGTGGCCTTATTTTTGACTATAAGGTCTGTAAACACAGCCTTCTGTAAGAGAGCACTTTTTTTTTTTTTTTTTTTTTTTTTCTTATGTAGCTTTTTCTTGTGCCCTCTTCAAACACAGGAGATTGGGCAACAAGTAATCGTTTGGCCTTGTAATTTCAGATGTGACTTCTATCTGCTTCACTTCTGAAGGAATACAGAGTTCCTGGGACAGCATGACAAAGGCTGTGCAGAAAAAGCTAAAAATATAGGTTAGCCAAAAAAAAAACCAACCCACCACCAAAGAAAACCAAACCAAACCAAAGCTGAAAATAAGAATGTCTGAATAGGAGCCTTTCTATCTGCACTATTTTGAAGTTACTCAAAAGCCTGCAAGGGGTCTCTGAAGCTTTTCTGTGTAAGTCTAGTATGCCTTGACAACACAAATCAATATTTCAGTATTTAAAACATAGAAAATGAATTGTGTATAAAATGGAACTGCCCAAATAAATTTTGACAATTCCTGTATGCTTTTTTTTTTTTTTTTAATTGTTTTTCTACAGATGTGGATGGTGACTGAGCTGCAAATGTAAACTTGTATCCAGATAGCTTTAAAACACATTATTATTGGCCTGGTTCATAGTAATAAGGTAGCTTAGTTATAAAATAGCTTTTCTTACAAACAACTTTGCAAGCTTAAAATATATATATTGAACTACTTCATATAAAAGAACCATTTTTATCCATACCTGAAATGTGCTTACATGGAGTGGCTGATTCATAACTGATCCAGAACACATATAAAACTCCTGCAAATATATTTAAGAAAGGAAGTGAAGGCTATTTTGAATTTATGGAGAGATGGAATTAGGAAAGCCTACAATAGTGGAATTTAACAGACAAACTTCACCGAACAGAGGCGTACCATATCCTTAGGATTTACAGACTGACCTGGGATGTGATTTATTTTTCTTCTTCCAAGGGACTGCCTTTTCTCACCACCACAAGTAGCATGTTGTGCCTCTTGTTTCCCACCATAACGATAGCATCGCTGTCAATCAGTATCTCTAGATTATATAGCGCAGACCTATGTCCTGAAGGTCTCATGCAACCTTGGGCTCCTCCTTGGTCAGCTTTGCAATTACTACATCAGCCTCTCCAAGTCAAATATAAAGGCTCAATGCTGCATTTAAACCCTGAAGCTCACTCTGGTTTAGGGCTTGCTTTTTTTTTTTTTTTTAATTCTTTGTTTAAGGTTTTTTCCTCCCCCTCTGCAAGCTCTGTACATTTAATATTCTTCCAAATGGATGCAAATGGCACTTATTAGAAAAACAGAAAATCACTTCCAGATAAAAGCTATCCCCAGCATGTTTTAATGTTCAAATTAGAGTACCCTCCCCAGTGCTAAAATGGAGTTTATAATGGAAATGCTGACATCCTCACCAGACTCTATGTGCCTGTTGCTCTTTTGTCCTGCAGTTATTAAAATCTAGTCTGGTTGCCTAAGAGATAGGGTAGCTACTTAGCAGATATTTAGCCATCAGTAAAAATTAGTGTCCTACAATGTATTTATTGGAAAAATGCACTTAATTAAGTGCTCAAGTTATACAAACCACCCACCAACTACAAGTGTGTTCTGGCAACAGAAGTATTGTTGTTACCGTGGTTCTGCTTCATGATGTTATTTTCTTAAGTAAATGCATTTTTCAGCCTAACAGTTCAGGCTACAGCATATTGATAAGATAACTCTGCACTAAAGGGAGCCATAGTATTTTTAGTCTCCATTTCCAGCTACCAGCAGTTCATTAGTGACACTGTTGTGAGAGTGTTGATTCATTAAGAGTCTTTTCATTAACAGTCTGACATTCATATGTAGAAGGAAAAGCCAGGAAAAGTAACAAGACACTCAGCATTTTGTGCTATTTTTCTGGTATTTTTATCTTTTGTAATGTCAACAGATGAGCTGGGAGCTTTCAAGGTTTGAAGCCAAACCTGCATGTATGCATTTGTAGGTTTTTTTTTTTTTTTTTAATTTGCACACTTAATGTGATTTCAGGGACAAATCTTCATTTTGCACATATAAGAGGTCTAGTAGATGGCAACGGCATAGGAAAATCAAATGCAAAAGTTCTGTTCTTAAATTGCTTTTAATTGGAGACTTAAAGGCTAACATGGAAACACAGGGGAAAATATGACTTTTGCTTTGTTATTTAAACAGGCTGTTGGCCATATCCCTAAACTTTATATGGCTTTGGATAGATTAGGAGTTCTCTTCTAAGCTAGCAAATATGTCATGTTCATGTAAATTCCTAGCAAATATATAAATATTAATTTTTCATTGTTTATAATTGCCGTTTAATTGGAGGACCAAATTCCATAGCTTAACATTTATATAGCGCTTGATACTTTAAGCATTGCACAAATACTAACTAATTGATGAAAACGTCTAAGCAGCCCTTCTGAGACTATCAAAGAACTAAATTCCTCTTCTTAAAAAAAAGGGACTGTTCAAGCAAACACACTGTAAGCCTTTGAATGGCAAATCCAAAATGACACAGTGGGACACCATTTCATGCCTGAAATCTGAGCACGAAGCCTTTGTTTTTCCAAGATTTTTTTTTTCTCAGTCTTGTAAATAAACACTAGGTAATGACTTCTCTTAGGAAGCAGAGGGGAGGCAGGCCAGAGATGAGCTTGACATTGGCACTTACTTTGTTTTCAGCTGCGTGTAGCATTTCATTGGAATATAGTATTACATTGACTTATGTATTCATTCAGTCGTGAAATTCAACAGGACTTTTCAGTTCTGTCATCAAGAAAAGCAAAAAGAGCACCATAGCAATCTATGGTTTTGACCTTTGCTCTCCTTGATGAGAATTCATCAAACAAAATTGTTGCCTTTAAGTACTTTATGAAATATTTTGGCTCTGAAATGTTTGATTTAATGATAGAAAGCTATGTGAATACTTCTGGCTTGCAAACATTTCTTAAAAAAAACCCCAAACCAACAACCCAAACCAAAACATATTGTTTGATAACTTTAAGCTACACCGGCCCCTCAGTTTTCCTAGACTCAGGGCTTTGTTTTCCACGTGAATCTTTCATTTCTGGTCCCCTCTGTCTCAGTAAAAGAGATGACATTTCATAACGCACATGACCACCAAGCTGTTATTGCTGTATATTTTTATATTCAGCATTGTGTCTGTAGGACAATCAGGACAAAGCAAATCTCTGCTGTAGGCATATTACAATTTAAGATGGACGCAGTATAGCAGAAGATTAGAGTGAACAAAGGGCAAAACTGGCTTGGGAAGAAGGGGATGAAACTGGAATTTTCATTTGAAACCTTTCTTCTTGGAAATTGCCTCTTTTAGAAATTTATATATATATATAATTGTTTAGAAATATTAATGGACAGTAATTTTTCATTTTTGGTTTGTTTCTTTCCTCCTTCTCACCCTTGTCATTTGAGGCAATGTGAAGACAATATACTTTTAATGGTGGTTTGCCATTTTGAGAACTGAGCATATTTCTCATTAAAAGAAATGAAGATGGAATGTATTTTAACAGAGCTTTTTCTGCTTTCTAAAAAGTTTCTAAACATATTTTCTACTCTAGAAGCAGTGTCAGCCATAACTGCAAGACTACAGGAATTGCATAGTAGCTGCAATATCACCTTAGGTTTATTTTACTCGGGGAGTATTGTTAAGGATGAATGTTTTGGTAGCTGGGAGCCTCAGAAAGTTAATCCAAGAAGCAAATTGTAAAAATGTGGTTGAGGAAATGAAAGTGACACTGACAGAAGCAGCAGGAGTCTCAGAATCCATCCAAAAGTTTGATTGGTTGCCATGTTGTCAGGATGTCTAATTAAAGAGTTACATGTATATAAAAGACAATTTGAAAGTGGTGAAAAAATATTAAAGTTAATATAGATGTGATTTCACAAGAGATGTGCCATTTATTTTGTTTGACAGCCAGGGACAACTGAATGAGAATGAAAGCAGGAGGGTATGACTGCAGCATATTCATTATCTAAGTAGGATGTCGACTCTAAAGCAGCTTTCTGTGATTTCTGTTCACATATCCCCTTTGTATTGCACTATATCAATATTTATACATTTGGATAAACAGCCAATATCGTACAGCTTGATCTACTTTTTCGGTGCATGGTCTCTTTCCGGGGAACTGTGTTTGAGCTTGTCAGTTCTACGAATACCACCTCAAGCATAAACTCTGGTGCCCCTTATAGCAAGATCTGGCTGTTTTGACAGCTGTCCTTGCATGGCAAAGAGAAGAGTTTAATATTTTGAGATGAACGGAGATTAAAAAAAAAACAAAACAAAACTCAAACCCTTCAAATGAGACACCCAAGATAGAAGTGTCTGGAGCAGAAGGGAAATTACTAATCACTAAGTGTGAATTTACAAGGTCTGTTCACATTAATAAATTAAAACACTCTCAAGAGAGGATAAGCAGATCTTGGCAGACTGGACAACAACTCCGGAGCAGAGTCACAAATAATTAAAAAGTATTTAAAAGTAGAGGAATTTAGTATTTGCCATGCATGATCAAAGTTGTGTTGCTCTACTTTGAACAGAATCCTTGCAAATAGTGCTTAAAAAAAAAAAAAAAAAAAAAAGCAAATGCAAGGGACCCTGAAATGAGAAATTATAAGCCATCCCAACCACAGAGCAAACTTTTTTTTAACCTAATCAATCACTGCATAACTGTGCCCTAAATCTGCAGTTTTAAAATATTTAATAAATACCTGATTAATATATTAACAAAAATATGTATTTAACCAAGCCTAGGATATCCACAAAAACTATCCCCAAATATCCCCTATGTATTTCAACTTTTATCTGAGTGATGTGGGAGCCCCAGCTTATTTTCAATGGTTCTGCTAAAGTGGATCTCATCCTCCCTTGAGCCAGCCACTGGCAGCAGGTTTCACCAAATCACAGAATATTCATGGTTGGAAAGGACCTCCTAGATCACCAAGTCCAACCATACTCATAACAAAAAAACACCTAAATACCCTGATCAAACACAACTTCAAAACCACAAAATGACCTCCTACATGTCTGCCACTGGACCATGTCCTGAAGCACCAGGTCTACCCATTTCTTAAATCCCTCCAGGGATGGTGACTCAACCACCTCCCTGGGAAGGCTGTTCCAGTGCCTAACCACTCTTTCTGTAGAGAATTTCTTCTGAATATCTAATCCAAAGCTCCCCTGATGCAACTTCAGACCATTTCCTCCAGTTCTGTCAGTAGTTATTAAGGAGAAGAGGCCAACACCCACCTCTCTACAACCTCCTTTCAGGTAATTAGAGGGCAATGAGGTCCTGCTGTTTGCTGTATAGAAGGTGGACAAAATGTTTCCTTCCTTTTTGGGCTATAAGGGACATTGGCAGCCTTTTGTTGGAAGAGGAGAAAAGTGCAGATTCCCACCCACTATTTTGCACTTTCTACTCCTCATGTTTTTCAGATGAGGTTTCTTATGACACCTTTGAAGGGATTTAATTTGTTACTGAGGAGGACTGAACAATCTGTCATTTTCTAGTCTGATTATAATTTTGTCAGAAAGCCGAGATGCTCTGGGCCAGATCCTCATGTCAGGAGTCACCAGCTAACCCACAGCTGGAGTTGGTCTAGTTTATCTCAACTTTTGGAAGGTCATTAGGTGCAATTTTTTTGAAGATATTTAAAGTTCTTCTTCTTGGTGGATTTTTTTTTTTTTTTTTTTTTTTTTTTATCATTCCTTTGTTTTGATTTAGTAGACTTTTTTTTTTTCAAGTGTTTAACTTTTGTTTTAAAATCCAATCATCTATTCCAGTAAAGAACAATCCCTATATAGTCCACAGAACTATTTTAAAATGACTTGTTCTTTTAGTTAGAAAGTATGCTGATGGGTTTGATTTCTTCCATTTTCCTATTGCTGTTGAGAGCTGCAGCAGCTGAAGTTTTTAATATATTTCTGAAAATATTTTAAATAATAAAAAAATAGTTTAAGCACTTCCAGTCTGCTGTTCAAAGAATCTCAAAATTAAAATTTTTCAAACCATTTTCCATTAGAAAGCATGATAAGTATTCAGCACAGGGCACTATACAGCACCCAAGCAGTGTGGAGGAGTCTCTGGGGACAGTCCAATAAGGTGAAGGGGTGCAATTGCAGGAGAAGAGTGCTGTGGGCCCATGACACTGGAAGATGTGAGTTTTCAGCTGTATTGTAAAAAAAAAAAAAAAAAAAGTGAGGTTCCTGCCTATTAATCTGGTGTCTGCTGGAGCAGTTCTACTCATGGAACAGCTGGTGAAGCAGTAGGAGCTGGGGGTGCAGGTGGAGGCACCAGTAGAGTTTGGGATGGTTTAGAATACAGGGAGATGCCTGAACTGAAACAAGCAATACAAATATTGGTGCTGTGGAAAATAAGAGGAAACTGAGGTCGATAAGGGATATGAAGTTTGTACTGGAGTGGGGAGCATTGTGCTATGAAGGCTACCATTGCTACTGACAGCTAGTACCTCATACAGTGCCCAGTCATGAAGGGCATCTCCTTTTACAGAAGGAGATAACTGGAGTAGAAAGATCTGTTCAATGGCATCTTCCAGAGCAGTGGCAAAACCAGAGGTACGACTCACTCACCAAAAGCTCTCCAGTGCTGTAGCCACAAGGTTCCACTGCTCCAAGGGAAGGCACAGCCTAAGCCTGAGCATTGGCATCAGTGTTGGGGCAAAGTACAAAAGGGCTGTGCATGGCATTTTTGAGTTACCCTTTACTATGAGTTTTAGTCAGACTTCTGGTATTGTGTTGTCTAAGAAGGAGACTGAGACAGAGAGCACTCAACCCTGTCAGCTAACGGTGACTATAGACTGTCGGAATGACATCATGTCCCCACTCACCTGACACAGTCCCAGACAGCTGCATTCAGATATTGCTAAGTATTTTAAACGGAAGGAACAAAGTGACAGAAAATGGAGGAGCAAAAAGGGAAAGAGTGGAGGTAAAGCTGACAAGCTTTTGTGTGTGGCTGAAGGACAAAAATGATATGGTAGGGAGAAACCCTGGAAAGGGGAGGAGAAGGGTGATTAGATAGCCTAATACATTTTTTTCTTCAGTGTTTAATTTCCTTAGGAATATATACTGCTTTTTATGACAGTGACAGATAATGAAGGAGTCGAAAGATAATAAGCTCAGTATTCAGAGAAGATCCTGAGAAGTGGAATGTTATAGGTCTGTTTGGAAAGCTGAAATTCTCTGGTGATAGGAGATGGATGGGTTGGCTGGATGCCCCATGAGACTTTCCTCAGTCATTCTAAAATTAATTCCCCTTCATAATTAAAATGCATTTTATATTTTTAGGAGCAGCTCATAGTTGTTTGTTGTTTTTTTCTTTCTTTTTTTCTTTTATTTTTTCCCCTACTCCTTTTTAGTGTTGCAGAAAAAGGGCACTTTAATTGCTAGTTTGACTGGTTTAGGATGAAAAAAACCCCAGGATGTTCATGTCTTTCTGTTTTAGCTACTCATTTGATCTTGTACCCATTGTATAAGCTATAATGTATTTATCTCTGCAATAGATCTTTAAGGCAGTGAACTGCTAGTATTAATTTACAGATAAAGAGCTGTGGCACAGCCAGACAATGCAGGTTTCCCAAAGTCCCATGGGAAGTAGATGATGGACCAGAATTTTGATCTTCAGCCTCTCAGCCTCATGCTGTTTGTCCTGTGCAGATGTCTGGGGCTGATACCTATATCAGAAGGTATGTAGGTGTCATGTGGAGTCCTGCAAATGACATTCAGTCCTAGGGATCCTCATGGCACAACTGGCCAAGTGGATTTTTCATAAAGATGCCTCACTGATTTATGCCTGATCCTCCTGCAGTCATTGATAAAGCTCCCACTTGTTTCAGTTCAGAAGGTCAGGCCATTGCCAGAGCCCTCTGGAAAAAAATCCAAAATGAATGAATTTGTCATCCCATTTTATATTTTTAGCATGCTTTAGTGGAAACTTCTCTGGGGTAAACCCAAATCAGTTCACTCCCACTTCCCTCCTAGTTTTCATTTTTGCTGTTTAACTGAGAATATCCCAGTACTGACCCTGGCCTACAAACTGGCTTCTGTTTCTGTCAAAGACAGTGGGACTCCAGCGTCAGGAATGACAATAACAGCAGCATCTGACCGTAATTTAATGTCGTTGAAAACTGGGAGATGGAAATTCAGTAATACATGTTGGCAGATTTCCTGGTGCTCCCAGACAGTGGATCACTGCAATTCATCTGAATTCCAGCTTACCCCATAGGAATAAAATGAGTCAATTAACCCTTTAAATAAATCAACTAGTTCCAGAGCAATCACTCAGCATCTGTTTTTCTATTTTATCAGTTACATAATAAAAATCTTCCTCTTGTATTTTGGTTTCCTCTTGCACTCTGTGCTGTGGATAAATACTACCAGTGCCTGCCAAGTCACAGTTGCAGAGACCTAGTGCAGAAAATGGAACCAGAAAGTTCTGGAGACACACATTAGGAGAAATCCTCTTTAATGCAGTGCTTCAAATGGAAGGCCTGCGGTGCTACATGGCAAATTTAAAGCTAAAATCCACACCTCATTAACAATGAATCCTGATGAGTAAGTTAAGCAGAAGAAACATAAATAATTTATGGTGATGAACTCAGCATTTTCTCTCTCCCTTTTTCTTTTTGTGTTGTATCTCTCTTTGGAAGCCTGTAGTATGTTACAAATGAAGTGCCAGAGATGAAATAGAAGGAAAAAAAGCTTTTCCGGGGAGACAGAGAATAAATATAGAGCCTCCACAAATGCAAACATACATGCTTTGGACAGTTAAGAATTTTTAATCATACAGTGTTTTATCTTCTCAGAACTTCACAAGTGGCAAAATATATCCCCATGAAAAGGAATGTCAGCAGACAAAAAGCAAAGGGAACCAGAAAGCAAAATTCAAATCAGAAATTCTACTGTAATACACAATTACTTGTTCCTTGAATGATAAAAGAAAAGTAGTAGTCATGACTATGATCAATTTTTCTCAAAGAAGGTTACCAATTTAACGCTGGGTAAATGTCTTACTGATATCCTGGCTGAAATAGAATGGAGGGAATCAACCAAATGATTAGGTTTCAAAGTGTGAATGAGCCTGTGTAATTTTTAACAGACTCCTTTGGAACATTGCTATGTTTTGTCTTGGTGTTTGTCACTCTGTTATTTCTTCAGTTGCCTAGCATGGCTTTACCTTAGAGCTTTATCTTACAGTAGTTCCCAGATCAGATATCCCATGTGTACCAGACTTTTTTTAGAAAACCTACAATATGTTGATGATCTTTCTTATCCAGCTCTGCTACTGATACCTCCCTTTTTGCATAAGTACTTGGCAAATATATTTTCCGCTGGTGAAGAAAATCGAGGATGGAGCTGGGTGTTCCTTTGAAGAAAAGTTCCTTCTTTTCAAAGGCTGTAAAAATTCCACTACCTTGAACACAATAAAAAATCCCACCCCGAAACATTATTATTTCGAAGCTTTCAATTAAATAATTTCTTTATTCAAAGTCCTCAAATTCTTTCTATGATACTATGCCCATTCTTTCATTCAGGCATAGTACAGGAAGCTTTCCTAATGTGTATCTCTCCCTTGTCTCTCTTGGAAGTAGTTATCTGCATAAAAATGTATTAAAATCACACCTCAGTCTTTCTTGTAGTCAGTGTAATTTTCAGGTGATGCTTCCCATGTTTCAGCAATCAGTAAGAAGAAATGTTGAGGATGGTGATAAGAGTCAGGATTGTTCATGGAACAAACAGTGAGAGTGTGGTTGGTAGAATCTGTATTTTTCAAGTAACCAGTAGAATTATGAATTTTTATTTTCAAACTCATGTTGTGGGCTCATGCCTCTCTTGAGTAACAGGATTAAGAGACCAGAGGTGGAATATTTTATAGTGAAAAGTGCTCTTCTACTGGAACCTGGGTGTTACTGTCCTGTATTGATTTACTTTTCTCTGGGAAGCAGTGATTACTTGGTTTCATAAGTGTGCTTTCAATGAGGGAAGAAGGTGCATTCCATGGCCATACACATCCTAGGGTGGGTGTGTGTGGGATTCAAGCTGGTGGCTGTGGAGATGCATTGTCAGGTCCTGCATTTATTCCTCAGGCATGGTCAGGCTCCTGGTTTGTAGAGGTTGACATCTGAGATGACGAAATTAGGATGCTGCTAGGAGGGGAAGTTTCAGAACTTTTCTTTAAAATAAGGTTGTCTTACAGTTAATTATCTGATAGGTCATAGGTTAGGATGATAAGAAAGCTTTTCAGCATAACGTTCTGACAAAGCTCAAAGTCCTTCTTGAGTTCATTAAGGTGACATTTTGAGTGTTATTTTTAGAAGAAAATGGAGGGAGTTTTGAAGATGGCTGTACATACTCTTTTCTCATGTGTCTGCTGATTTCAAGAGGGTAGGTTTAATGCTCTATCAGTAAATTTTTCTAACAGAAAACAGTGTAGTCTACCAGTCCATATGATGATCATAGGAAGATAGGGGTTTAGAGACCATTCTATAAAGAGTGCTATCTCATTAAAGTTTATTGTGAGTTTAATCGATTGGGAAAGCAGAAATCCTGGTTGGTGGTTACCTTCTATTGGTGTACTAGAAGAGGCTATGATACCATCTTGGGGAGGGGTACTGGGATATAGACTGGTGACATCCATGGTGGCAAGGATGACATCAATGTGGAGGTGAGTTAACTAAGATATTACATAGGCCTGTCTACACAATTAATAGACTAGGCAAAATGATACTTTTTAAAACTAGGTAAATTGATTTGAATTCGATAGCATGGTTTGAAAAACCTCTTTGGTCATATTAATAAAAAAATCCTTAACCATTTACAGTTTCCTTAGTCATCTAATGGTCAGACTCTAGATACTGAAGGACAAACTGTTTCTGCCCTTAAGAAAATCAGTATTTTTTTTTAACCCCCCACTCTGTTCTTTTAGAGTAGAATTACAATTTTTGTTTATCTCTTTGTACAAATGACAAGAAATTGCATAAGGTTAATTGTCCCTTACTGACCACAAAGAATTCAGTGAAAACCCAGAAGGTCAAGTGAAGCCTGAATGTAAAGGGAAGAAGAGGAGGGAGATGAGCAGATGCTTTAATACTTCAGGTGCTGGGGAAGCATGTAGGCTAATTGGTATTTAGTAAGGGCATTGAAGACCTCTTTGCAGAACTGGGTAAATCCACAGTTGCTGCACCATAACTAATGCACACAGAGGAATGAACCTGTAATCAAACACACCAAAAGTTAAATTTCGTACCAGCAGGTAAGGAAGTATGTCAGCTGTATTTTCTTAGGGATTGTTTTACAAAGAATTTAAAGATGTATGGCACATGTATCATATAATTGGCATCTGTATTGCCTCAGGACTGAATTGAGGTAATCCAAGACTGCAGCTAGATAAACTTCCTCTCATATAGAAAGGGAAGTTTTCTTTGGGTGATAGTAGGCTGCAGAGTCAGGATGAATTGTAGAAGTACCAATTTAACTATTTCCAGCTCTTTGATAACATTGTCTGAACTGGGTAAGACTGATTTCTTTTTTTTTTTTTTCAACAGTATTTTTAATTTTATTTGTCTATTTTGAATTGGACATAAAGATGGAAAGAATTATGAGGAAAAATAGGTGTTCTACTGATTTCTGTGTCACTCTGGTACTGACAGGTGTTCCTATAGCAGTACTTCTGCTGTTTATTTCAGATGTAGTGTTACTGGGCAGCAGGACTGAAGAAGTTGGAAGAAAAAAGTCATTGGCACAGCCTTGAGCAACCTGTGTGATCCATAGCATACAATGAGGCAGTAGCTATCACAGGTCTGTCCCTACTGCTATGTCCTCATCATCAAAATAGCAGGAGAAAGTATAGGATTGCTGGTTTCACACCAGAAGAATATTTTCAAACTCTTCCTGTTTATAGAGGAAAACAATGGATTTTAAATAAATTATGAGGAAGGAATATTTGAATAGGGTATGAAATTTCATTGCATAGTACCAATGGATTGAAGAGCATCCCTGAAAGCTAGTATTCAAAAGCATGCCTGCTGCAGCCAGACATGCAATGTGACTTTCAAAGTTATCATCTTACACATGTTTTACATGATGCCCATCTTCCCCTTTGTGCTCTAATACTTGGACTCCATCCTGCTGGTTTTCTACTCCCATGACAGTGTTTTCATTCTGCACCTGTCTGCAGCCCCTTGGCTTCCACAGAGCAAAATGTTGTGTGATTTGTTGTCTCTCTTGTCCCCTTGAGAGCAAGGTCCACCAAAGATGGCCTTGTCCCCTACGAAATCCTGCAAATACCTTCCAGAGGGGATTAGCAGCACCTCTTGAGCTAAGCTTGCTCATGATATCTGTATCCAGAACCTGCCCCTCTCCTAGGCATGATAACCCTGATCTCTGTGCCATTTCTAACTCCGCAGGTAACTTCTCTATTTCACAATCCAACTTCTCACATTTCAAGTTAAAAGTGGTATCACCTGAGCTGGTGGCCTTGGGCAACTTCACAAAGAGAAAAAGCAGCCTTTTCTGTACTTCTGGCATGGTTGCACTAGTTCAGCTGGTTGCAATGGTTCAGCTGACCACTCATTCAGGGATGAGGGAGATGTTTAATGAAATCAGTCTAATCCAATAGTTATCACCATGCAAGCAGCCATTGCCTTTTGACCCTTTCACATCCACCCTGTTTCTTTCCAATGTTCCCCTACTGACATAAATATCACTCTCCTCCCCTGGCTGCCAGAATGGTGAAAGCATTCAGCAGTGAAGATGGACAGAGTGGGAACAGTGTTGATGAGATTTCTTTCATCCCCTAAGAGGTATTACCCTTCCCACTTAGGGACTGAGAATTGTTGCTTTGAGATGAGCTGAAATATATTCAGTCTTGCCTATTGCCGCATTTTGGTTCCAAAAGATTGATATCAATGTATGGCTCAAACACCAGTAAAGCAGAACAGAAACCCATGGATGACTTCAACTGTTGTACCAGTGGTAATTAGTGAAATAGCAACAAACAAGATGTAGTGGTGAACATCTCTGGAGAACATGTGTATTTTAAAGCCACTGTTATTCCAATACTAGCTAAATTACAAGAATAACAGTGAATTCGATTTAGCAGGGGAGAGAAAAGATGCAGGCAGGTACTCTGAATGTGGATTGCTGAAGCAGGAGAGCTGCACAGTCTCCCTTCTGGCTGCCAAAAGCTGTCACGTGGTAAATGCCAAGTACTTTGAGATCTTGGTAGTCATTTTGCTCATTTCTGTACAAAATGTCCCTGATTTATGTCTTAAATATGAAGGAGATTTCTATAAAGTCTTTGTTAGGCTTTGCAGTTATTGCTAGTCAGGTAAGTCCTTGGTGTAAGCAGTGTGTCAGACATTAAAGAAAAATTAACAGGATAGATTTTCAAAGTGCCATGAAATCTCTGAGAAGACAAAGATGCAAGCTTCTTCAAAGGGGGAAGGAAAAGAGCAGGACTCATCAATAACAGCCTCCTATGCTGCAATTGGAGGGCTGGAAAACCTCCACTATGAGGACAGGCTAGGAGAGTTGAAGCTGAAGTTGTTCATCCTGGAGAAGGCTCTGAGAAGACCTTATTGTGACCTCTCAGTACTTAAAGGGGACATATGAGAAAGTCGAGGACAGACTTTTTATCAGGGACTATTGTGAGAGAAGGTAGTAGAAGCCCCATCCCTGAAAACATTCAAGGTCATGTTGGACAGTGCTCTGAGTAACCTGATCTTGTTGAAGATGTCCTTACTGCAGGGGGATTGGACTACATGACCCTTAATGGTCTCTTTCAACTCAAACCATTCTATGATTTTATGTGCTCTTTGGGTCCTGGACGCTAATTTTGCTCTGTGCTGTAAAATAATCCTAAAACTAACTTGTAATCTTACATCAAAGAAGAACACTTGGGGGGCACGCAGGAGGAGTAGTAGTTTAAGGAAACAGAGTTTTACAGAAATACAGTTGTTACCTTGTGTGAAGAATCAGCACACACAAACATCCCCTTGGAGTCCAGAAGCAACTTGTAAGGATCTGAGCACTTATTTTATTTTATTTTTTAAATGTGAATGGTATCAGTCTGTGCCTTTTTATACAAAAAAACCTACTTTACGTGGATGATCTTAAAAGATCTATCATTTGGACTCAGTAACAATTTTCCTACGTCATAGAGAGGTTTTTAATTAACTTGATGTTCCAGCTATTTTAATTACCTTTGTAGTTCCAGGTAAAGGAAATATTCACTGCTTCCCAGCTTCAATTAAAAAGCAGTGATGCTCTGCAAATTACACCACAGTGCTTCTCAGTTCCCATGGCTCAGGAACAGACTGAAAAAAAAAGATACTGTAGATGTATCTGTTTAAATTGGGAAGTATTTTAGGATGAAAGACAGTATGGGGGAGGAAAATATGGTATTGATCTTCCTCTTAGGAAAGGGAGACAATCCCAAACCCTAAGACGAAATATCAGTGAGGGTTACCTGGAGTTCAGCTTTACCACTCAAATGCATCTCCTGTCTTTTTCATTACTTGCTGAATGGGAGCAGGTCATCAACACTCCATCCTCTACAAAGGGTGATGTCTGTGCACATACATCATTTGCCTTTATTTTAAAATAGAGAGTCTGAATGCAGTTTGTGGCAATCTGAGCCAAATAGGAGAGTCAATGGCTCAGTTGATAGTCTGATCTCAGCATAGCTGGCCTGGGTGTGGTCCTTCTCTGTGAGTGGAGCTGCCAAGCTAGATCACTGAGTAAGCAAGCCACGTGGAGAAGTAAGTCTTCCAGGCCTTCATAGACCGTATACTCTCTTTCATTAAATAACATACTGAATTGTCTTTAAGCCAGTCCTAGAGGGTTAGTGGTTTGGTAGCCAGCCAGTATCTTGTTATAAACTTTCTGGCACAAACTAGTAATTTGTAACAAATTCTATTGATGTGTTAATGTAAGGAATTTGGAAACACTCACTCAGATGTCCCAAAAGAGGTTGAATTTCAGAACTTTCATGACTTACTTCACCAAGAAGAACTTTACCAAAAAAAATCAAGTCAAGACTCATGTTCAAGAAATAAACCAGAAAATCATGTGTCTGATTAACTCTGCATGGTGTCTTTTATTGCAGCTAGTGGGATATTCATAAGCAGGTCATGAATATCTCTTATATATATCTGATAAATAATTTTACGTTTCGCTTGATGACAAAAGTTTGCACTCAGCATAGCAATATTCAAGCATTGTTGCTTAATACCAATTTGTAATGTAAGTCACAGGGTACTGTTTTTCTACATATTTTCCATAATAGCATGGATAAAGAAGAAATTCTGAAATAGCTGTTTCCAGACAAAAGTCAAGCTTTCTGTCTGTAAACAGATACCTTACTGGACACCCTAGTGTCCTTGCAATTCCTTAGTTGAATTCAAGAGTCTCTGTACAGTGGTAAAATCTGTACTAAGGCATATAGCTCTATGCTAGTACCTCTAGCTTGAAAACTCAGTTTGGCAAATTCTTGTACCTATGACTGAAATTTGAGGTTTGTGCCCCTAAAGCACCTGTGGCTTTGTGTTCCCCAAAAGAGGTGAGAACTTTCCTGAAATAAAGGCAGTTTATAAAACATTCTCCAGTATTCTTGGTACAGTAATTTCTTATGTGTAGGTAGGACAATTTTTCACATGGTCTTTTGAGGCCATCATGCATATTCAAACCCTACTGCGTTGTGCAAAAGACAGTATCTGAGGTGGTTTCCTTGCAGATCTTAGTCAGGAGATCGCTTTGACTTCTGTATTTGATTGTAGAACTGGTAAGCTCATTATGGCTTGTAAGAAAAGGCTTTACAAACCTAAATATTTTGTTTAGTAATAGTGGTAGTAAAGGTATCCAGAGTACCTCATGGTCATGAAGTGTAATTTCTGGGACAGCAGGATAGTTTCAGAAAGGTTCTTATGGATTTATACAAATCATGAAAGGCTTAAAAAAGCCACACAGAAATGTGGTGGCATCTGGTAACATATATTAAGTATGATGGTTTATTCCACAGCAAAGGCAGTTTGCTTTGTCATCCTATCAGTCAGTTATGGTTAATTCTTGGTATGGTGGAATTTTATATGGTTGAAGTAGTTTATTTGTTCCTAAGTTAGCTGTTACGCCAGAAGCACATTGGTCATAGGATTTACCTCTGTGAATAAGTTAACATAAGGAGTAAGAGAGTGTTTAAATAAGAGCTGTCTTATACAATACATGCCAGAGGATACCTGACCTAGTGACAGTGTCTGGGTGTCTGGGAATAGTCTTTTGTCTCTTTTGTTATCTTTTCTTGTTTAGCTTTTTTTTATTATTATTATTGTTGCTGGTTTAATTATGTGTGTGTGTTGGGGGTTTTTTGTGTTTTGTTTTGATTTTGGTTTGGGTTTATGTTTGGTTTGGTTTGGTTTTTTTACTGCATTGTACATGCTCTGTGATCTCAGGCTCTGGTTATGCTTACTCAGATGAGTATGGACAAATGTAAGTACCTCTTGGACTCAAGAGAATGCAAGGCAGCTTTTATCTAGCTGTGTTAGAGTTTCTTTAGTGCAATGACGTTGCTGAGTTGATTCTTTCTTTCTCCCTGTGGGATTTATTCACCTGGGGTATGTTGTGGTCCCTGGGATGAAGCAGGAATCAGTCTGGACAGCTCTGGGCAAAGTCTGTTCTGGTCCATGTAGAGACACTCTTTGGGTTGGATCCTCCGCTGAAGGTGGGTGCCTATGACTGCAGCCCACTGAGGAAGTCCACAGACCTGCATGCCAGCCTAGGTTGGAGAGACATCTGGAGATGGCCTACTACATCTCTGCTTTGTGAAGGACAGGCCAACCTCAATACTAACTCAGGTTTCTCAGAACCTGTCCATCAGGGGTGCTGTAACCTTTTGAACCCAGAGCTTCTCTGTTAAGCTGTCTTGGCAAGAGTGCAGCCAGCAGACTGCAGGAAGTTATAATTTCCCTTAACTCAGCACAGGTCAGGTGTCAGGTGGAGTACTGAGTCCAGTGTTTCTCAGCACAGGAGAGACACTGGAGCTAGTCCAATGGCGGGGCCACCAGGGTGATTGGGAGAAGCTGAAGCAGCTGGTTGCTTTTAGCCTGGAGAAGAGACAGCTGAAGGGAGGTATTATTGCTGTCTGCAGCTACCTATTGGGAGGCTGTAAAGAAGATGAATCCAGACTCTTATGGGAGATGTACAGTGAAAGGGCAAAAGGCAACAGACACATCTTGGAAGACAGGAAATACCAGTTAGATATTAAGAAATTTTTTTTCACTGTAATAGCAGCAAAAGGTGGAGCAGATCTGTTGGAGTCTCCATCCTTGGAGGTGCTCAAAGCTCATTAGGACAAGTCCTGCGTAAGAAGATCTAGTTATCCTTGCTGTTATTGGTTTAGGTGACCTACTCTGGTTCTTTCCAACATAAATGATTTTGTAATTCTGTAACTCATGATAGATCAGGACTGTCTCAAAAACACCCCTACACCACCTAGGCAAAGGTGTCTGACTACACCTTTCCTTCTTGGAAAGCATTGAAAAAGTGAAAGAGCAGAAACATTACAGTAGGTCTATCCAAACTCTTCAAGGAAAATCCTTCCTCTATTAAAAATTGAACTAACAAACTAACAGAAGCCTAAAAGTAAAAACACCAAAAAGGAAGATAAAGCAAAAGTTATTTAGATTGATAAACATTTTGTACAGCTCAGTATAGAGCATGTCTCTCAGGTTATGTTACCTTTTTCTCTTTTTTTCAATTACTGAACACAAAGTCAATTTCCTAAATAAAAAATGCCATGTGAAGCAGATGTAGAAATATACAAATGTGAAAACATTGAAATAAATATTTTACTTTGCATTTCTACCCTTGGTTTAGGATCATTGTAATGGAAGGTGTGGCAGAATTTTGAGACATTGTCTCTGCCATCCTCTAAGGATGATTTAGACCATTCTTAGCAAATTTACTTCTCTCTGGTATGTTTTTGTCAGAGATCTGCATGCAGTTTTTTTAGTTCTTCTCTTCATACTGCAGTATACTTTAGTGGAGTCAATACTTATTCTGGCAGCAAAGTAGAAGTGATCAAGACTCTATTTTTAGACTTTTGAAATAGCCACTGAACCATCCTTTGGATGGGAGGTCTGAAGTGGCCTTGGGTTTTCTAAGGGGCAGAGAAACAGACTACTGTATTCTTGAGCATTTCATGCTGACTCTCTGTGAAGTGACAAGGATGGCTTCCCTGGAGGGCAGGCCAACTTCAGGGTTGAGATTAAATATCTGATTACCTCTCCTAAATAACGTGCCAAAGATATTTCTCCCTCTCCTGTTTCAGTGCCCGCTCACTGGAATGTCTGCTGGCACTGAGGTCTGGTTAACATGATAGCAAGCTCTATCACCAGGGTCCCCTGCCACTTGAAAGTACGTATTTAAAGGCAATCTTGAATCCGGAAGGGAAGAAGGAAGAGAGTGTAATGCTGTGCTGTTTCAGCTGCTAATTGTGCCCAGATTAGTTAATTAGATAATTAACATAAGAATGCTCTCTTTTCATATTAGAGCATCATACATTTACAATAGAGCTGTTCATAAGTAGAGTGCTATGCTGTGGGAAACACTAATTAATTTTGCAAATTTGGACCTTTAATTGCTAAAGTGCTGTGTTTTCTCAATGTTTGTTTTAGAGTAATGTTAACTGATTACTGCCTGTTCGGAGAAGTATTTATTCTCCCTGCCAGTTGGACACATTCCTCTTGCTGTGCAACCAGAATCCTAGTTTACTTGCAATACCAACTGCATTGCACTTCAGAGGAGCCTGCAAGACATGAGATTGCCTATAAATCCAGCTGGATCCCCTACCTGCAAAAATCAATGCATCCCATCATTTCCAGTTAGGACTTGTCCTAGTCAGATGCCTCTGCTGCCTGCATACTTGATTATTACCACAACATTCATCCTGGCTTGAAAGCAGGATCTGGAAAAAACTGCAGCTGGCAGATGCAGCCCCCTGCTTCCTTTGCCGCAGTTCTCAGTAAACACCAATCCACGCATCAGGCACTTTGCTGGGTCCCTGATCATCTCTGGGTCAGTTTTCAAGGGCTGGATCCGGTTTCTCAGGAACAGTTATGTGAGTTGGGGAAATGTCAGCAGTGTCTGCATGACTTTGGTGATCTCCTGCTCGGACTTTAACTCCTACTATCTCAAGAGGATTAGATCTATGGGCAACTCAGTGGCACAGGCACCATCCACACCTAATTTTGAAGTTGTGCCACTGCCAAGGAAGAATCCCGCAGTTACTGAATGAGAAAGAAAGCAAGCCTTGACGGGACTCTCTTGGCCAGTAAGACTAGCATTTGCTTAGGTGAAGGGAGGCATGGGTTTGCTCCCTGCTTCAAGGCTTCTTTATGCAACACATGAAAAATTTTGAGGTAGGAAATTGGAGCGTAGGTCCTTGGTGGATATTTTCATCACTTAGCTAGGTCACGAGTTGTGGTCACTTTTCTTATGGTGTGTATGTGGAAATGGCACAACATTCCTACCCTATTCTATCAGTACAAGGAAACACAAAAATATCTAAATTAAAAGAAAGTGTGATTCCATGTGTCTCAGAAGCACCTTGAAGGTGAGATTTAAGACATATTTTTATCTTTCTTTTTTTTCTTTCTTTTTTTTCTACTGGCTGATGGCTGCAGTAGATCTGTAGATGCTATGCCAAAGTACTCACCACATTATGTAGGGGTTCTAGCTGCCTAGCTCAGGGACATTTGGTCTAATCTGAATAGAAGATGTCTGTGCTACTTTCTAAGCATAGCCCATAATTCTTACTTTCAAATCTTTGGGTGAGTGAGAGCTGACTCAACTGAATAGAAGCCTTACCTGTGACTAAACACTGTCTGAAAAGCTTCAAGCTATGCACTCAATCAGCAAACTTGAGTCAGCAAAACTCAGATACCAAAGCTGAATATGGGGATGGACTTTAAATAAGCACATTAAACCCATTATTTTCCAGTACCTTAAGCATCTTCAACAGGGAAAATAGAACCAAAAAGAATAAAAATGTAGACTGAATAGATGCATGTAAGGATATTTTTAATATAGGCTCAATCATTTTGAGAAACGAGTGCAAATCTTTCTCCTTTGATCTTCCTGTCCCAAAAAAGCACCTTGTACCTTAGCAGCATTCCTGGAAGAAAGAGAAACAAGAAATAAATGTCAGTAATTGTGGGATGAAAATGAAGGATTTGGAAAAGGACCTTTAGTAAGGGAGGAGTAGTATGGCAGTAGAAACAACATGATACATTTACTTGTTACTCATGTTTCGCTTTTACCTAAACTACTGCTGTTTTCATTGCAGGCTTTAAGATCCTGCTATCATTCATCAAGGCAACAGTTCAAAGCTGCCAATTTGAAGACACGACTTTGCTCAGTAGCAGAAGAAAACGAATAATTCAAGGGTAAATCTGAAGAATAGAAGGACCTTGAAGATCCTACAGAAAATAAGCCTTTTAACTTCAGTAAGAAAAGAAATTAAGGTACAGATTTTGCTCTCTGCCTGCTGAGTTAGTCCTATTGATTCTAGGTAGGCTATATATTATTAAGTTCCATAACAGGTTTTATATAATTACAGTATTCATCCCTTAGGTAGCATACGTCTTAGGGTTTATCTCTTGCATTTTATTCCCTAGATTATTTCCAGAGGTATATTTTTTGCAAGTATGAAAAGACTGTATGAAATATTTCAAAGAAACATCTTCAATATTTTTTTGAGGATAATTATTTGGTCTTAAATACCTGGTCCATCTAGTGAGATCCTCTAATTCCTTCTAAGCCTTTGTATTTCTGAACAAACAAGGTTCACGTTTGATCGAGCAAGGGGCAGGATATGGGATTCATGTCCTTGTTTTACTATATTCTGAAGATATGTCTACATCTGATTATGGGGTTTCTGAATGGCTGCTTTCATCTGCATTTTCTTTTACTCATAATATTTTCCCTGAAGCAAAGACCTTCGCTTTTTTCTGTCTCAGTGTTTACTGTGCTGCCCAGTAATGTTTTCCAGTGTTTGTTAGGATTAGTGTGCTCATTTTATTTCTTTGAAACATCCTCCATAACCTTTGGGGGCTTGTACTGGCTGTGGCAGTGTCATCATTACCCCTGGAGTTCAGAAAGCAGCAATGTGCAGAAGGCAGCTCTTCAGTATTTGTTCAGTATTTGTTTTTATAGCAGTTCCACCAGGCAGTGGAGGGGGAAGGTTTCTCCAGCTGGGGGATGTCTAGCTGGATTCCGGTAGTGCAACATTCAGCAGTGAGGCTTGAAGACACATTTTTTTCTCCCTTGTCCTTTCTCTCTCTCTGTTTCTTGTATTCACACACACGTGCATGCACCTTCTGTTGTAATAGGTAGTTTAGCTGGTATATATGCAACAGGATCAGTCTTTACTCTCCTGAGATTATTCCTCATGTGCATAGGCTGTCGTGTGTAGCAAATGATACTACCAGGTGCCCTATTTGTATTAATGCTCATAGGAGACAATTTTTGTGTTTCCTACCAAGGACGTCTGTGTGAGAGGAGCAGAGACAAAGCTGCTGCTTAACTGAGGCTGTATCTTACAGGGGAAGCCTCTGTTCATACTGAACTACTGAGTTTGGATGTAATTTTTTTTCCTCTGCAGCACTTCAGTACTGGTAAAAAACACTGGTATGGATCCAGTTTAACCTAA
Source organism: Megaceryle torquata (assembly GCA_024611175.1). Lineage (NCBI taxonomy): Eukaryota > Metazoa > Chordata > Aves > Coraciiformes > Cerylidae > Megaceryle > Megaceryle torquata. Next base: position 24,947 of record JANIJG010001311.1, on the reverse strand, counting down.
CATAGAAGAATATATTTGCTGGTGTAGTTAAACTCTCAGGGAGGAACAGGCAGAATCACAGCTCTGTCACCAGGAACTGCATCACTACAAAGAATGTTTCCCATCTAGTTATGGTGGAAAACAATTATCGGTGTCAGTGAAACTTGAGTGGGAGTCCTGCAATTACTGTGGGAGTGTGGGGAAAGACATAGCCATGGAATTAACAAGGTGTTAAGATGGAAAGTGTGTTCTAGCAAAAGATTTTCAAAAAGTATTGATGACAGAAGGTGAAAATATAAGGTGATCCGAGTTAAAATTTTGGCAGAATATTTCAGTATGAGAGGAAGGCTATTTATAGCATCTTCTCAAGGAATCAGAAGCCTTTGGAGTGGTGCTGAAGTGGCAGAAGCAGCAGAGTGGCATTTGTTTTCTGTAATACTGATTCAGACATACAATGTTGACTTTATGAAGACATTCTCTTTCAGTCTAGGTTACTCAACCGAAAAAGCAACAAAAAATATATCTAGAAATAGGTGATAAAGAAATGCTATGAGAAACACTACTTCCTAACCTAGGATTGAAAAAGAGTTAGATTCTACTTTTTAAGTCCGGGAATCTTGTTAACTTGAGCAGGTTGTGACTCAGATGTTGAATCAATGGAAAGATGCCCACTTTGGTACCAATATGGAAGAAGTTGCTTGTTCTTGTGTACTCATCACTGTCTGAAGTGGTGATTACTGTCCCCAGCAATTTCCCAGTTAAGGTCACTTAAGTTCTCTTAATTGATTTTTCCTGAAGTAAATTAGAGTGCTCCGATAGACTGCTCTGCCAGCACTCTGGTGGAAGCTATAGCATCCAGGAGGGGGCTGATTTAGCTGGCACATCTATAAAAGGACTTCTGTCTGTCCCCTAAAGAATGAGTGGAAGTTTGCTGTTTGTCTAGAGTATATCAGATATTTAATTTGCCTGGGAATAGTTTGTATTGAACTTCTAGATTTAAAAAAAACCTTTGTGGTTATCTGTAGATTATAAACAACATAATGTACTAGTCCTCACTGAGGGTTTTTTTAATGCTATGTCCACTTTTAGCTAAAGCACAAAATTATTAATATGGTCAACACTTTTAAAAATACTTTTCCTCTGGAAAATGCTGTGATGTTGAAATCAAAACGTCCTTCAAGACAATATTGATTTGAATGAGATCCGGTTGTGAAAAATGGCTTAAATAGAGTTGCTATAATGTGTTATGAAATTTCTGGAATAGAATAATGTAATTTATCATTTTAATGTTACTTTTTGAAGTTTACTTTCATATTTATGCTGAAAGAAAACATTCTGATTAAGGAGAAAAAGATTGACCTAAAATGCCTTTTTTTGATTAAGAATTTAGAAGTAACAAAATGCCTTTGTGCTGATTTGCTCTCAGATCAATATGACAAATTGCAGAGTTTTAGGAATCCAAGTTACCATACATCTGTAGAAATGTATCAGAGTAGGCAGATGTTGTATGTGACCTCTAGAGGCCCTCTTCAGCTTCAAGTTTCAAGATGAAAAAAATACATGTATTAGTTTTTTCAGGATGGCTAGTTTGATAAAAATACTTATGTGAATGCTGCTCTTGTGCAAGAATTTTTATACTGTGATGACATTAAAAAGGCTTCCATGAGTAGTTTGAATTAGCTCCAACAGTAGAATCTACTGATAAACCTTCCTACCAGGTGCAAAGTCTAAGTGCCTGAAGAAGAAGGGGAAGTTTGATTCTGTTTCCATTTATTTAGGTGCAAAGCTAAATTTACTCAGTTTTTTTCACCTCTTGGCTGCATTCCCTTGTATCATAATAAAGCAAAAGATGATGAAGCTCAGATGCAGTAAAGCAGCTTTTACAGAGAGACTGAAAGCAAAGCCCATATTATTTCAAGCCCTCAGAAGTCCCAAACTGCTTCTCTGAACATGTTGAACACTTGTTTATTGTGAACTTCTTATAAAGGGGAAAGGAAAGTGGTGCTGAGGATCCTGCTGTGTGAGAGGACAACACAAATGACTACAATACTGAGAAGACAAATGAACATACGGAAGGGCACATTAGTAATTGCGACCTCTCATTATTAGATACTGTCCTATTCAGTACCATAATTTTGGTAGTAATTGCTACTAATTATTTTAAGTTCTCCCTCCTGAGCTTTATTATAGCTCATACCATGAGGTCAGTTTTCCTTGGTTGCCTCCAAATATGATAAATGTAAATTTTATTTTTATACTTGAGTCACGACTTTGTGGAAATAACACCTTCATCTCTTTCTGCCAGTACGAAAGGAAACAGGAGAAAATGCTAGACACGCCACTGCTTTGATTTGATCCTGCTTTCAGATTTATTAAAACTGAAATCTCTAAGTAAGTAACTGTAAAAATTAAGCCACTACATGGGGCTTATAAGAACTGCAGGGTCTACTGTAGCAGCTGTCAGACACTGTGGCATTCCCATTACCCCCAGGCTGGAGCAGAAGGAGCAGCAATTGCATCTGCACAGTGTCGTGCCTGGCCAAATTTGTCCCATTTCAACCCCAGGTAATGCAGGGCAGGTGCCACTATTACCATATCACTTCTTGAGTCCTGCCTAGCATGGAGCTCCATCTCCACTTTGCAGGGTGTGGAAGCTGGGAGAAGGGCATGCACATCTACCAAGGTATGGGATGGTCATCAGAAATCTGCTGAGGATGAAGATGGATCCCTCATTCCCAGGTGTCCCATGTCCAGGTGAAAGGCTTTTTGAAATACATTTCCATTAAAAAAAAAATAAAAATAAAGGTGCCCATTAGTTTAACACAGATGATAACTATGTTAATCAGTAAGATTAGCAAATCTTGCAAAGAGGGGCTTTCTGGCCTTTAATTTAATAGATCAGGGGGAAAGGGAATCAGGTAAATTACAGAAAACTTCTGAATCTTATTGTTTATTTTCTCTAAAAAGTAAGTTTAGAACAAGCTACACTTTCTGTTTGTTGTTGGGGTTTATTTATTTATTTTATTTTGGGGGTGGTTGTGTGTGTTGTTTGTTTGTTTGTTTCGTGTTTGTGTTTGTGTTTTGTTTTGGTTGGTTGCTGGGTTTTTTTGGTTATGGTTTGGTTTTTCTTTTTTTTCATTTTCTTTATCCCCTCAGTCCAATTGGCTGTTTCTATGACATTCTTTTTCACTAAAAAATAACTTTAATTAGCTCTCTTATGGTAAAGCCTTTCCAGCTTAAAAAATAGTTACACTAAATGTCCATGTTTTGGGGCTTGCAGCTGCCTGCACTAGTGAGGCAGCCATGGGAAAGGAAAAACGCAAAATTGAGATGGGAGGAGGGTTTTCATTTGGATCCTTCTTGGTGGGAACAAGTCATAAAACAAATGTTCAGTTTCCAGATTTGGAAAAATTATAGAGTATTTTTTTGCAGAGTTGCTTTAGAAGCAACTGGGTATGAACATGGTATCTCAACAGCAGGCACTGCCTTTGAATTTTAGAAGAGGAAACGGTAGGCTATGACTTTGAGAAAGTCACATAAAGGCCAAATGCAGGATTTGGCTTGCCAAAGAAAAATAGCTTCAGTCTAAATGGCATGGAGTCCTTTGAATTTTTGTTTTATGTTTTGTTTTTTTCATTTTCACTCTTTGAAACAGAAATGAAGAAAATACCTAAATTTGTGGAGTGGCAGAAAAAGAAGCTCTTGCAGACAAAGGACCGATATTAATACATATGGGTACTGCTGATTTCAGTATGACTGCACAGTTCAGATGAGGACAAATTAATATCAGTTTTTATCTTTGGTGCAACTGGGAACTCTTGATTATGGTCTGGCAATGCTTTTATGGAAATTTATTGGCCTGCTTTGAAGTTTTCTAAACTTACACTAGCATAGTGATCATGTTGATAAGAGGCCTCATGGTACTATGCTCTCACATCAAAATTCCGTGCATTGTCAGAGCAGTGAGGCTGCAGTTTAAAAACTGTGAAACTGCAGCTTCAGCCTGAGCTCCTTCCCGTCACTGCATTAGAGCTTCTATGAGAACACTTTGTATTTCACAGGTATCTGGCAGACACTATTGGGATCAGAGCTCTAACGAATATTCTTTAATGGATGGATATCCATAGGCAAGCCCAGCTCAAAAATACAATCAGAGGGTAGACGCTGCCATTTATACTCAATTTCAAAAATCCTGTATTCCACAAAAGGTTTCTCTTGCCTCAGAAACATTATACTGCCAAATTTCCTGCAAGCTTGTTTTTATAATCTTGTAGATGAAAGTCCCACAATGTAAGGCTTTCTTTTACATTTAATGGCCACCATCCCCCAAATCAGCATTGTTTTTTATGGAGGAGGACACACAAATGCCTGCGGTATGGAAGGATTCATAACTGTTCAATAGTACGGGGACATTATTAAAAATGTATACACATAGAAAAGAGATATTATCTTCTTGAATTGACAACATGAGTTTTACTGCTATTAGCAAAGGATCCTGTTGGAGGTAAAACCAGCTTTCCTAAACAAATACAGGTACTGGCATCTTATTCTGTTAATTTCGCAGGAGTATCCCACTAATTTACTGGTATATAACTATTCCTATTATCCTGATTTTGAACTATACCTTTCATTGTCTAATTAGCCAAGACTCTGTGAGAATATCCATGTCATTCTGCTGAAGTCTGCCCAGCTCATGTCTGTAACTAAACCTGAGTTAGGGCAAATTCAGACCTTATTTTTTAGTGCAAAGCTCACCAGAGTTGAAATAAATGTCTCACTTAAAGTTTGGTCAGTCTGGTGTGTTCTATACTGGGTTTAAAAATTTTTCATGGGGAGAAGGATTTCTTTTCCTTGCCCTTGGCTGTGCTCCTGGGCCATTAAGTGGGTTCACCTGGAGCACAGGAAAACCCCTGCACATTCAGATACAGGCTACTGGCAGCACTAGCTCACACTGGCCCTAGAAACCACAGCGGGCATCACTGATTGCAGAGCTGGGTGATCTGTACTGAATAGTGATGTGGTCATAAACATGAAACAACATTCAACACACAGCTGGGAGTGAAAAAAATGGCTTCGTTGTTATTGCCCTATTTAAACATACTGGCTTGGATTTTGGGCTATGCTTTGGCTACACACTTTGTAGCTGAGGGAGGCACTCAGCAAAAGCTGGTGTTAAGCTATCTTTAGGCTCCATCAGTTCTGCTTGGCTGGTCTCTCTTCCAGCATTAGACAGAACTGTGTCAAGAAATCCTTCTTTCCTGCTTGCCCTGGCCCTGAGAGGGGTTCTGGGAACTGAAATCTGCCACACTGCAGGCAGAGGGACAGACAGGAGGGGAGCCCAGGCACCGTGGACAGGTTGTACAGCTGTGCCTGCATAAGCAAGTAATGTGGTAGGATAGGAGCAGAGGAAAACAGTGCTGAGGGAGCAGGGGCAGCATGAGGAAGTGGAGGGTGTGTGTGGGCTCTGCCTATGAGGGGATGGTGTGCTGGTTGGGGGGATAGCCCCCTGCCCTTCTCTGCTGCACAGGGCAGCATCCAGCTACTCTATGGACCAGTCTGCCCTGCTGAGTGCTGCCAAGAGACCCTCTCTGCCAAATGTGTGCTCCCATTCTCAGGTGCGGTATGGGTGGAGGCGTTCCCCAGGCTCCCGAGGATGCTTTGGGTCCAGGCCCACTCCTATTCAGGTTTTGGTTTCGGTTCTGCTCTCAGAGGCATGGAAAGCTGCTGTGGAGAGGAAGGGGAGATTGATCCTTTCTTCCCATTTGCCAGTCCTCAGATTTCTCTTCATACATTGAAAGTAAATCCATGGTGATATAGACTATTGCTGTTCATCTGAAAATGTGATTGGAAATGGTATATCTTTGTTTAATTGAAAAAAATATACATGTATATCTTGAGACATTCATCAACTCCACAATGAGACAGCTATCTGCATGGCTTTACTTCCAAAAACTCATGACATATTACATCTTATGAAAATCCTGTAAGCCTTATTTCTGCTGGTTTATACCTAGATAAAGAAAATAACTTTGATTCTCTTTAGATTATCCCAGTTGACAGTATATCAATGAGCATGTCACTTATCAGATTATTAATGTTGCAATTTTTATGACTCTTGTAGCCCTCCTTTCACAGACTAACAGCTGTCTGTATCTCAACCTACATCACTGCATTAGCTCTGTTCCTTCCAACCAGCACACTGAATGCAAAATTTTGTAAGTGCCTTTGCTACATCAGTCATTAACAGCTTTACTGCCTACATGAAGCGATACTCTGGGATGTATTTCTTCACTCTGCAGCCGTGATATCTGCACATGATGACTACTTGGAGACAAAGAGCCATGTCAAAAAGGAAGAAGCATCTTCAGAAAGTAGTGGGAAAATGCTACTTTGCTCTGAGCAAAAAGTGATTTTACATCTAACCACTCCATGCTGAATACAAGATAGGACCACTTCTGGATAGAAAAAGTAATTTATTCCATACACTAGATATATACACTGCCTTAAGGCAGGCAGACAACTTATAGATCCAACTCTAAGGAACCAAAAACCCCACAGCAATCACATACAGATATTTTATAAGGTTTTCCATGTTTCTGAAAGACACAGTCTTTCCTATTCATCTGGTATGCAGAGAGATCAAGCCCATGTTTCAGAATGCAACAAAACCAGCAAAGTTTGGCAGATATGAAAAAGATACAGAAGCAGCTATGTATGTATATAGGTAAAATTTATAAACATAGATTTAAAAAAGCCTTATAACCCCAGCCAGCTTTTCAAGTAGGTTGTCCCTCTTGACATTTGTGCTGCTGAGCGCTTGCGTTTTACAGATCTCCAGCTCCACGTTTCACTGCGTCGATCCCTTCTTTGGTCTCTTGCCAGGATGGCAACCTTTAGAAATTGCACAGCTGGTTTTCCCCACTTTATGTGAAATATTTTGTACTTGAAGAAAGAAATTAACTTGTAAGTCACTGGGATATAAAGCAAATGTTGCAGCCATGTTGCTGGTATAGGCAGAAGGGAAATATTAGTTGGAGTCTAGGAGTGGGGAAAAGAATGGAATTTCTGCTGGGCACTGGCTGCATTAGAAAGGCATTAGTGACAGGTGGGGACAGCATGCACAGCAAAGAGAAAGAATATAAACTAGCTAGTCACTGGTTTTACCACAAAAGCCGAGCTTTGGCTGTTTCTGACACTGAAGAGAATTAGACAGAAACAGTCTCCCCAAGCATCCTATGATGCCATCTGGCTTATTACAGAGGAAATCCCCACTGGCTGTCTGGGTTTTTTTCCTTCTTTTTCTCCACAACAACCTGAAAGAATGCCAAGATGATTTCTCTCTCTCATGTTCCCTCTCTTTGGCATTGAAACATCATTCTGTAGAACGGGGAAATATGTGCTGCATTGGCTTAGATAGAGGCAGCAATTTAAGGAGCGGGAGCCTTTGCAAGCCTGAGAGGGAAGCAGGGTTGATAAAGGAGATTAAACAAGCTGAGACTCTTTTGATGAACAAACTGAACCATCTTGCTGCTGAACAAGTACAGATACAGTTGATAGCTCTGATATACTCTCTGTTGCTTGCCAGAAAAGCTATCTATTTCCATTATTAGCCTAAAGGGTGGTGTAGGCAATGAAAGTGAGTCACCAAATAGGAGGAATTCAGGTAAGATGAAGGTAGAGTGAGCAGGGAGCACCTCTTTATTACAACTCTTCAAATCACCCACTGCGGGCAATTACTTTGTCACCTCCTTGTCTTTTCTGCAATGTTTCCTTCCCTGAGATTAGCAATGTGCATGCACAACAGTGGTCTGTTTCTGACAGGTGAAGAGCTGCAAGTAGTGTGGTTAGTTTTAATTATTTTTCAGTGAAACATCCATATTAGATGCAGAAAGGAGCTGATTTAAATTACAACTTATCATAAAACTGTGATTGACCTGCAAAAAAAGGTCCTAACATGTTTAAAAAGATGATTATACTGGAAGAAAATGTTGAATATTTGGCCAGATATAGAAAATTAATTCTCATCCTAAATACCCAGCCTTGTGTGTGTGTGGAGTCACATTTGTATACACAGAGCTAGATTTCATATATAATATGGTTTTTTTAAAGGTTGATTGTAATTTTTTCCTAGGTGAGTAACTCTTTTGTGAGATTATGAGGGGACACCTTATCTCTCTCTCCAACTACCTGAAAGGAGGTCATAGTGAGATGGGTGTCAGCCTCTTCTGCCAAGTAAAAAGTGATAGGAGAAAAGGAAATGGCCTCAAGTTGCATAAGAGAAGGTTTAGGTTGGACATTAGGAAGAACTTTTCCACTGAAAGGGCTGTCAAGCACTGGAACAGGCTGCCCAGAGAAGTGGTTGAATCACCATTCCTGTCCATGTTTAAAAGTCATGTAGATATGATGCTTAGGGACGTGGTTTAGCAGCGGACATGTAGAGTAGGGTCAATGTTTGGACTCTATGATCTTGAAGGTCTTTTCCAACCTAGATGATTCTATTATTCTATACTCAAAATCTCAGTAGTCTTTTCACTGAAGAAATCTTCACCATGAAGAGCAGCAAACTGTTATTTTTCTTAAACTAATAATCTTCACGTCATCTTGAAATGTTAATGAATAATTTGTAAATGATGTAATATACATATGGGACGTGTATATGTCCTGCATGGAAGTCTGTCTTTTTGATCTCACATTGCAGTAAGGTAGGACATTTGCTCAGTTCTGGCCCTGATACAAAACATGTCCCCTCAATCTGTGTTATTACCACATCATATATAATTTATGGATGGAAATGGGACTGTCACATCTCCCCCTCTCCTTCAATTGCTTGTCAAGTCATAAAATTAGAGATTTGTCTCCTAGCCATGCTACTTTTTGAATATTATCATTCAACTGCATTTCTGTTGTGTTTTCCCCCTTCCTTCCTGCAATATGAAAGGCACTGAAGTATTTACTCTAAAAATATAGAACTTGTTCAAAGCAGTTATGTCACGCATAAAATGACCTATCGATACTGAGCTATCCAAGGCAGGAGGTGTTTAACAAACATAGGAAAAAAAAGCAGTGCACTCAGCAGGTTTGGAAGAAAAGTATCAGATGTCTGCAAAGCAACAGTACTTATGTTAGCACTAGTGCTTCTTGGCTTTGAAGTGTACTGTGTGAAGTGTATTACCTAAAGTTTAGGGATTTTTTTTTTTCACTTTCTAATTAACAGTGGAAGTTTCTATTATTTCTTTTATGATATAATATCCATATTTAAATTCAGAAAATAGTAGCAACAGTTCCAGGAAGAAAAAGCTTTATTCCATTACAGAAAAGGAAATAAATGTTAAAATAGGGACTTCTATATATTACCAAAAGAATCCCACTGCTCCATGGAAAGAAAAGTAGTAGGAGAGAGAAGAAAATTAAAAGGGAACTCAGTAAATAAGGAAAGGAGAGTTATGTTGTCTCATGACAGATTTTGGTTTTGATTTAGGTTCCACCTATTTTATTTATTATGATTGTTTTCTACTGTTATAAAAGTTTCCTGCAGTGGATTTCAGCTCTCCACTGAGAAGCTTCACCTGTTTGCAAGGGGACCTGGATATATGCACATAGCAAATACCTGGGGCAGCTTCACTGAAGTCAGCTGAGTGGTATTGGTGTGCAAGTGGTACACTACCACAGAGCTGAGTGACATCTGAGTCTACTCAAAGCCATTGAGACTGAGGTCAGGATTCAGAGGTGTCCTTGAGGAGATGCCCTTTATGGCCTCTGTGCAGCATAACCTCACGGCGAAGGGACTGACATCTTGCCTACTGCACTGAGCACTGTAGTTTGCTAATCTCAGCAAATTATGTTTGGTGATCTCAGCAAATAATGGCTTTGTCTACAGTCCTTGATTTTCCCCCTCCATGTGGTGAAGTGGTATTGACTGGTCTGGGTTTATGCTGCTCAGGGCCAGACCCTCCAATCTGCATGCCCTGATGTGTAGCTGGGGGGCGTGGGGAGAAGTGTGGGCAAATAGTGCTGGGATAAAGACCAGGAAATTGGGAATACAATTTTCTGCAGCCTGGCTGTCCAACTTTATGAGGGTGGCCTTGGGAAGGGACTATTCCACCAGATCTCACCCTGGATTTTTTCAAAGGAAAACCTGCCAGGCAGTTTGTGAGCAAACCCACATGGAAGAAAGAGGGACAATTAGTCACCTGGGAGCCAACTGGGGAGCTGTATTAGTTGCTGGTAGAGGTGTACCTAGTAGCATGAAAGATCTTTATTCGATGTTTGTTACTGTCTGATCACCACTAGTTGATTGTTTGAGTAGCATTTTCCATGGAGTTTGAGAAATGAAAAAAAAAAAAAAATCCATCATCTAACCTGACAAACTGTAGGTCCAAAGCTAACCCAGCAGCTAGCTTATTCAAATCTAATGAACTGCCTGGTGGTTTGAACAGCGCTGATAACTTTTTGATAAAAGGCCATGTATTATTGCTTTTACTCAGTTACATTGCCCTTGCAAAAGACAAATTGCTCAAAACCCAGGATAAATGTACTGCCTTAGAAGTCTCTTCATGGAGAATGTACACAAAATTAATAAAATAAATGAAAAAGAAACATATGATAAACAAAATGGTGACATTTATGTGCAGGAGGCATATAAAAATTGCCTCTGCAATAGAAAAGACATCTCGATTGTGAAATTGGCTGCTGTCGGAATAGCACTATTTTAGTTATCTCTCTATACCAAGCACAATATTTTACTCCTATTTTCCTTCAAATCCATCACTCAGTTTACTTGACTATAGGAGCTTTCACCTACAAACATTGTACCTACCAACTGTATCAGTAATTTATATCTGATAAGAAATGAAAATATTCATGGATTTCTGCAAACCACATGTACGTTGCTGGAAGTGTGGCAAAGAATGATGAATAGCCCCAAATATCTGAAGGTATTTGTGTTTTCTGTTACCTTTAAAAACACAGACTTTGCCAACATGTGAGATCTAAATTTTGCAACTTTGTTCCAGTAGTCTTAAATAGTGGGATTTCCTCAAAAGGGCATGTATACCTTGGTTACATATATAAGTCTGGCTCATGCCATGATCAAATACCTTTGCAAGCTGACAATCTTCTCTGCCTGTGTACAAATGCTAAATTACATGGTTTAGCTTCTTCTAGATTCCAGTGCAGAATTTGCACTGAGATAGGGCAGGCACAGATACTGGTCTTTCAGGGGGAAAAAAGACGTCCGTTTCTTCACAAAAAGGCTGGATGTTGCCAAAGGCGTGGATGATACCAAGATACAAGGTGTGGTTGAGTCTTTCACTGCACTGCTTATGCCATAGCACAGGAAGCACTAGAGGTAGATCAGCTCTTACTGCCTCCTGCAAATCCAGCTGGCTGGAATAAACCCAACCTGTCATGCTTTGTTGTAACTGCTGCTGAATAGGGAGTTCCAGAATGGTTCTCATCCTTCTGAGTGCAATCACATTAAGTATAGCTCAGATCTTTCTCAGCACTCTGTGTCCAAATATTTTGTATGTACCGTAGCTTAGCAATGCCTCCCAGGAAATATTACTCTGTCAGTAGGCAAACAATTGCTTAGCTTGAAAGAAATATAATTATTTAAGGCATGCACAAATGTTTTTGGCTGCATGGTGCTGTAACATTATTAACTGCAGGGAAAAAGAGAGCTAGCTCTATTTTTGAAAATATATTACCATTGTCCTAAAATGCAAAATAGCTATAAGTCCTATCCTGACCAGAATTCCACATTTGCTCTTGATAGTAGATTGGATTTGAGAACAGGATTAAGTAAATAAGTCATATTAAAATGACAAAATGGGTAAATAGAATATAATGTGAAATGAAATGTAAATTGGATTTAGGCAAACACTTTTATACAGACCTCCTGTCAAACCCTATCAGACAGCTTCAAATTCCTACTGTGATTCCTGCTCGCAGTTCTATTACACGTTGCCACTCAAGGGCATTTGATGTTTTCTCTCTCTGGAAATTCATTTGCATTTAAATGATTTGAAATAATCATAAAAGCCAAGTGCTATGAAGTTTGAAATTAGTTACTGTCTATAAATTGCGATGCCATTAAAAGATGATTTTGAAGAGCTTTGCTGTCTCAAATGTATGCAGATTAAAATCTAACAAAGTACACCTTGTTACAAAACTGTAAAGAATGGTGTGACATGGACTTAAATTGATTTATTCTCCTACCAGTGCCTATAAACTTTACATACTAGGGTTTCTTCTGAAAGTGGAAAAAACTTTCATTTGCTTGCTGACTCTGAGCCAAATTCTGTTCTCAGATGAGATTTCATTTGGTGTATCTGACACCAGCACTTGGCCCTCAGAGTTTAATCTATACGGTCTATTAAATTTCTGGAAATGCTGTGCAAATACTTGGGTCTCAGTTTTTTATGGTGGGAATAAAGGAGTGGGATCAGGAACAATGGAGGTCTTTTACAGTTGGCAGTGTGCATATGTGCATTTATATGTATATATGTTCAATCTTCCCCCCTCTCCCTTGAATCCCATGTGTTCTTCTGGTGGATGTTTCTACAGGGTCTTCTCTCTGAGGCAGCTAGAGCTCATGGTAGGTCACCCTGGAGCCAGCCTCACCTTCTTCTTCCTAATGGAAAGCTAAAACATGGTTAGGAGCACAAGTACATTTTGAAATACTGAAGTCCCATTTGAAACAGAACTCTTTTCTCCACCCACCTCTCGATAAGCTAGGCAATACAGAGCTGTCACCTCATAAACTCATCTTCTACCTCACCTCCCCTAGCACTGTTCCTGTTTTTAATCTACTCCTGCTCTCTGTCTGAGAGACCTTACTGTTCGTATACTGCCTAATATAAATTCCTACACTCTCTTTGTTTATACCGTTGGGATATTATAGCTTTACATTTTTGGATACCAGCAGTACATTCCAAATATGTTTTCCTAGACCCAAATAATTTTAAATGGGCTTAACCGCATATATATGTTCAATTGTGTCTCGTTGTATAACTTGATCAAAAGATGTTTGTAAGAAGGAAAACAAAGTTGCCTTGGTTTATAGGTCTCAACTCAGGGATGGAATTACCTCTGTATAAACATATTTATGTGTGCATTTTTATTATTCAGAAAAATAGAAGAAACGTGGAGTACATGTCTTAAAGGGCAAGAAAAGGTTTAATTTTTATATTTCCAGTGATTCAAAAATTCCTAATATAGTTTCCTTGAAGATAACATTAGCTCTACAATTCTATGGTTTCTATTACAACAATAAAGACTCCTACACTTGTTTGTGTATGAGTCATAAAGCAAAGCAGCTGGTTTAACTACCTCTATAATAAAGAGCTTATTTTCTGAATTTGCCTCAGTAGCTAGTCCAAACTACCAGCTAATCCTTCTCTAATTACAGTGTGCAAATTTGATGTATGCACACTAGTGTGGAGACAACACCTAGTCCCTCAAGTAAGGTTCTTGGTTGCTGCAGTTTCAGATGAGTGATGGAGAGTGGGAGAAGTGAGACAGAAATGAAAAGCCTAAGTCCTTTCAGTGTGATACAAGACATGGATCCTGCTTAAAAATGTAGGTGAGTAACAGAAAACATCACCTCTAGACATGGAAAAGAGGCTTTGGTACTTCTCAAGAGCTGATAAATTTAATACATGAAGAGCTTGTTATTCTAGCATGCCACAGGCCTTTTATGTTAGGGTTCTGTCGGATTCCTGATTGACTTGTGAGAAGGAAAATCCTGATAGGCTCACTATGCAGTTCAGTTCACCCAAACAGCAGGTGAATCTGTTCAGTTCTGAGCATTCCCTGAAAGAAAAGACTGAGGACACTGAATTTTTCTCAGGAACAGAGTCAGGCTCCTTGCTCTGGGCAAGTTTTCATTGCAAAAATAACTTTGGCTTCTATGCCACTTTTGCTGAAAATCCCATCGCCCTAAGTATTGATCCAAGAACAAGTGTGCTTTCAGTCCCAGATGGTTTCATCCAAGCAGAATCACAGGCTCCCAACATCTCTTTCTTTCATGGAAATGACCTGACCACTTTGCTAACAGTGACCTCAGTTGCTTTTCACAGTTCACTTCAGGAGCTCTGAAGGACAGACAAATTTTGCCCAGATGCATCAACAAAAAGCCCTGGAGCAGCAGCACAGAGAAGCAGGGGATAGTTCCTGGAAGTCCTATCAGTGCATGAAAGTGTGAGAAACTGCTGAGATATAGCAATAATTTGGGCAGGGTTGAAGGATGCACCTGTTTACTGTTGAACTAAATTGATTCAAGTGGTGACTCCAGGAACCCCCTTTTTCATTGTGAGATAAGCGAGTGTCCCCAAGAACAGTGGATTTTCAATATTTCAGTGGGAAATCCTTTTTAGGATACTCTGTAGAAATGTTAGAAAAGCTCATATTTGAGCACAGTCCTCCATCAGGGTAGAGTTTACTTAAATAAAAAGCTTACAAAAAGACTGATTTTCTTGATACCTCTTTTACATATGTCCTTTTAAGAAAGAAGGCCAATAAATGAACCATGGTCAATGGTTCTGTCCTGCTTTAAATCTATATTCACGGCCAATGGGAGAAAGTTTTGCAAATTGTCTATCTTTAAAAACTCTTACCACTCAAAATGAGATCTGGCAAAACAGATAAAAAAAATTACTGGTAACTGCAGATGAAATTGTGGCAGGAGATTTAACTGAAAAATATAACATTTTATGAACTCGGGGCAAAACAATATCTCCCAGAACATATTGCAATCCGATCTTTGCAGATGTTATTAAAATAATGCAGAGTTTGATAAAAATGCATAAATTATACTTTATTGTAATGGATTATAAAATGTGTTCTGAAAGGGATGGTAAGCACAGCAAGCATTTTGCTTTATCTAGTTTGACAGTGCTTCCTTGCCGTTAAATGAGGAGGAATAGCTTTGCAATATTTGCAAAAGGCAGAGGAGGAAAGGCCCTAGACTGAAAACTTTCCAAGGATGTGACTGCTTCTGTGTTTAAACAGTGTTTAGCGTGGAGACCCTGGAGAGCTCAGTGCTCTTCCTGGCACTGACACTAACATAAGTAACAGGAGAACTTTCTCCTTTGTTCTAAAATGATAACTTTTTCCTTTTACTTTCAAAGCCTGATGTTCCCACATAGAGCTTAAGTGCCCTTTTTCTTTCATCAGCACTTTTTTCCTAACCACTCCCTATAGGCATCTTTTTTAGCTGTGCTCTGACCTATGCTAAGGAATGTAAAGTTTTGTCTCCCCAAACCTGTGTAAGTTCAATATTGCAGCTGTCACTGCACAAGATGGGTTTGAGGGCCAAAACTGCAGTACTGAATTTAAAACATAGTGGGAGGTAAGCCCATCTCCTACTACTGCAATGACATTTTTAGTTTTAGGGGTTTTTTCCCTTCAGGCAGGCATTGCTGAATGTTCTGGAGTGGAAACTAACAGATGGGATTTCTTTATAAAGATACAAACCACAGCTTAGGGTTTCAATCAGATTTATATATTTTTTCTACCAGAAGGTAGCTAGACTATGCTACCTACTTAGGTAGTTAATGATTCAATGTGCAGCCACCATACACTGGAATTTAAGCTGCTGGAAATCTCATTTGTAACCATAAAAATGCAAAGGGACACAAAAAGCTTGATTTGTTTTTGTGGCTTTCCCGAGTTAAAATTAAACCTATTGCTAAGAGCTGACAATGCAATATTGTTGCATTAAAGATATGTTTATACTTTTTCATGCAGAATGTTTCCTATGAATAATGAAATATAGAATTTGTGGTATTTTTTGAAGGTGGAGGTTACAGTTATTATTCTGGTACTGTAATATGTGTTTGTAGCCACACGTGCTGTGCCTACTGCCTGCATATTGTCTCTACTGCCTGCATGGAATTTGCCACCCTGATCATTGCAGTTATTAGGGATATTAGGCATTCACTAGACAAGACTTGTGCCTCTTTTTGCACTTCCCTGACAAATGAAGTGGCCTCCAAGAACAAGGCACTAGTCAGAAAATCTTGTCTAAAAAGCTTTTAACAATATTCTTAACTTCAAGCATTTTTTCTATCAATCCCACTGGCCTCAACAGTATTTAACAAGGCACTTAACATTCTTTCTGAGCAAGGATACATTTCTGGAGTTGGCCTTAAGAGGGGAAAACACTAATCTCTTTTACTAAATGCTCTTCAAGTCCTACCTCCTCTGCAACACTTCTGAGGAGCTGACTGTGCTTTAGGCGAATAACGGTAAATGTAAAGGATGAAGTAATTGGATGGCATCATATCTTTGAATATCATCCTGGTCATCCACAGCTGATACTCTCTCTCATTCATCCTCACTTGGATCTTGCCCTGTAAATGCTGTAGGTCACACCTGGGGCCCCAGCATCTGCACCAGAGACTGACCACACATAATGTACCACTGAAAAACTGAAGTGAGGGTGGGGAGGGGAGAGTCAAAAGGTATTTCAGAATTGCTAACTGCCTTTCTGCATAATTTTGGCCAATTATTTTTCCAGCTCTGATTACGCTGTTACAGTTGATTTAAAGTGTAACACTATCAATATTTTTGCATGGTCTTTGCTTTGAAGGAAAGTAAGCAGAAGAATGAACACTGATTAAGGGAAATGAAAGCAAATCTGTTTACTGATAATATATGTAGAAACACTGAGAGATGTAAATGGTATTCAGGGGTTGCTTTCTGGTCATGTTTATGATCTTGAATATATTTGTGCATTTCTCATTTACGGCCCAGGAGAAGTTTTGGATTTTCAAATTACAGATGTATCATGACAGTTTGGGTCACAACAAAGTTTCCAATGCTGTGTCATTCAACAGACCTATGCTGCTATTTCTTAATACATCTGACTGTGATTTTATTGGCCCCTGTTCTCATTGGAGAATATGCTAAAATTCAGATTAAAGATGAATGACTTTTTATGCACTGGAGTTTTTCATAGCTTCTTCCTCAGATCAGCTTTTCGTTTCCTCATTTCATCTTGAAAGGTCATTTTAGGAACTAAAAAGCCCTGTTGCCAACTTTTAAAATAATTATGATCTCCAATAAAATGCCATCTATTTTTAACATTGTACTTTTTAATGTGTCTTCTTTAAAGACACAAAGTAGACGACTTTTCCCATGAATAATGTATGACTTCAGAGACTTTGTATGCTATGACATAAATTATCAACTACTTTTTCACTGTTTGCTGATAAAGTGGGGGTGTTTTCCACATACTCTGTAGTCAGCTCATGTTTGGAGTTGGCTTCTCTTTGCTGCTGTATTTGAACGGTGACATTTCGTCATAGTTTATACCACTTGATAGTATAAAATGTCAGGAGGAAAGGATCATAACACTTCTTCAGGTGATAAGTATTCCCCACCTATACTCCATGAAGTACAACATGGTGCATGATGTAAAGTA
Source organism: Megaceryle torquata (assembly GCA_024611175.1). Taxonomy (NCBI): domain Eukaryota; kingdom Metazoa; phylum Chordata; class Aves; order Coraciiformes; family Cerylidae; genus Megaceryle; species Megaceryle torquata. Next base: position 7,543 of record JANIJG010001311.1, on the reverse strand, counting down.
AAAGCAGACACTGTTGCAGAGGTACTAGGATTAGAAACAGGGTGACTGGTTTAGCATAGCAAACATCTAGAAGATAGCTTTCAGAAAAATGTCTGTTTTCTCCTAATGATTTTCAGGGATGAACAATATTTATAAAAGCCAGAAAAGAGATCTCTAAGCTGTGTTCAGGGTCTGGTGGAATGCGATGGCTGGATTTCACAACTACTGCCTGAGGTACCAGGCCAGCAGATACTGATATTGCTTACTCTGTGGTGTAACATCCCTGGGCAAAGTAGGTGTGTTTCAATATCCTTATTGGCCAGGGTCAACAGTAGTTGAGATGTATTTAAGCAGGCAATTCAGATGTGAAGTAAAAAAACCCACCAGATCCTTTGAAAAAGGGAATAAAAAAAAAAATAAAATAAGTACTTAGGTAAGGCTTTGTAGTGGAAGTTAAATATTCAGGTGACTCAGTTTGCTTCAGAAAATAGTGATGTTTAGGATGAAGAGGACAAGAAAATTAGTGGAAGAGGAGGAAACCAGATAACATTTTTTTTCGGGCAAGGAGCATATTAAAGCAAATAAAGAACTGAAGGGGGAGAGTCTGTTGGGACCTGGAGCTTAGCAGAGATGTGGTAGAGCAAATAGCGGGAGTTAGAGAGAATAAGAGAGATGGAAATTAAAAAGAGAAAATAGCCTCACAGCATATGGAAGCAAAATATCTGTAGGAGACTCTGAGGCACACTAGTGTGGATTTATGTCCTGCAATTATAATTAGTGAAAATGAGGGGATAAAATGAGATTTTTAATTTTTAGGAACACAGAACTATTTCCAAGTTCTTTTTTGTTTCCAAGTTGTGTGTTTTCCGTGTCTGCTAATGTCTCTCTGAAATCCCTCGCAGCTTTGCTAGTCTTCTCAGAAAGTGCTTTGTCTGTGACACACCATGGGATGAACTGCACTTGTCAGTGGAAGACACAGCAGGAAGAAAACTCTGGAGAAATTGCAAGATCCATTTGGAACAAACATAATACAATATCAATAAATTACATGGTCAGAAATAGCACCCACACATAAACAGGATGTGGGAGCTAGAAGGGGCATATTAAGCAATGCTTAGGAAATTATCTGATTTGCAGTGATACAAAGATATTTATGATATTTTCAAAAGAGCTTTTTTTCTCCCTGGAAGAATCATAGAATCATTAGGGTTGGAAAGGACCTCTAGGATCATTGAGTCCAACCTTCATCCCAACATCCATCTATCTATCTATCTATCTATCTATCTATCTATCTATCTATCTATCTATCTATCTCTCTCTATCTATCTATCTATCTATCTATCTATCTATCTATCTATCTATCTATCTATCCATCCATCCATTAGACCATAGGCTCAAGTGCTACATCCACTCATTTTTTAAACACCTCCAAGGATGATGACTCCACTACCTCCCTGGGCAGTCTGTTCCAGTGCCTAACCACTCTCTCAGTGAAGAATTTCTTCCCAATATTTAATCTAAACCTCCCCTGATGCAACTTGAGGCCATTTCCTCTTGTTTTATCCTTAGTAATTTCGGAGAAGAAGGGTCTGTCTGGTTCGCACTGAAACTTCATGAAGGAATTAGTCAGGCAGAAACATGAACCACTGTCATCCTTGGAAATCTAGAAAGTTGTGAATCCTCCATTGGGCTCCAAATGCTATCACTTGGAAAGAGGAGTGTGTCTAGCGACACACTGAGAAACAGGCCCTGTGTTTGCCTAATAAAGCAACACTTGCTGCATCTATATGCCCCTTGAGGAGGAAGATAATGAAAATACAAGAAATACATGTCTCTGAGTCCACACTCCCCATGAATTTTTATAAGATCACAGAATCACAGAATGTTAGGGGTTGGAAGGGACCTCCAAAGATCATTCAGTCCAACCCTGCTGCCAGAGCAGGACAAAACTAGAGCATATCATGCACAAATGCATCCAGACAGGTCTTGAAAGTCTCCAGAGAAGGAGTCTTCACAACCTCTCTGGGGAGTCTGTTCCATTTCTTTACAACCCTTACAGTAAAGTTCTTCCTTGGGTTGAGGTGGAACTTCCTGTAGTCTAGCTTGAATCCATTTGTCCTCATCCTATTACAAGGCATGAGTGAAAAGAGGTTGTCCCTGCCTTCTTGACGTCCAGCCCTCATGTATTTATAGACATTAATTAGATCCCCTGTTACTCATCTCCTCTCCAGACTAAAAAGCCCCAGGTCTCTCAGCCTTTTCTCATAAGGCAGGTGTGTTCCAACCCCTAAAACATACTTGTAGCCCTCCATTGGACTCTCTCAAGTAGACTCTGTCCCTCTTGAAGTAGGGAGCCCAGATCTGGACAGAATACTCCAGGTGAGGTCTCAGTAGGGCAGAGCAGAGAGGGAAAACAACTTCCCTTGATCTGCTGGACACACTCCTCTTAATACTTATTAGTGGAAATAAGCTGTAATATGTATATCTATCTATCTATCTATGGGCAATTAGAATGGCTATGTTTTAGGTATGTGTTGCAACCTTCTGTTGCCTTGGAAATTACCAAGTCAAAATCATCAGGAATTTTTCAGATACCTAGTCATCGAATATTTTGAAAAAAAAATCTGAGTAACTTTTACGAATGGACAATCTTGGATAACTTATAAACAGAAAAAGTGACTGAATATTTCAAATATTTAGCTACAAATAACTCATTACAGTCTAGCAGTAATAATGTCAAATCTAGCTAGTAGCACAATAACTGAGGATTCATAAAGTGTTTGTGGGAATCACCATATAATTACCATTGTCACCAGTGGTGATACAGGAAAATAATATGAAATATTTCAAGATATTTAATTAAGTAGTGTCAATGAGTTACCTTGAAGATAACTTCTATCATCCCCATTTGACAGGCTTGTTGATGACTAGTTGATAGATGAGTCCCCTCAGCATGAAAAACAGATGAACTGAGGAACATCAATGTGATATGCAGAACTTGGTATGATGGAGTATGTGTAATTATTTGTTATTTAGTATTTAAAGGTGACCTATGAATGTGATGCTTTAGGGTTTGTTTTCCTCTCTTTCTAATGTAAGAAAAAAAGTCTACAAAGTCCTTCCATAGAACCTGTACCTTTTTTCTTTCTGTAGAAATTCTTGTCCACTTTGCTTTTCCCCCAAGACCTCTGATCCATGAGGGAAGTAACAGGTTTATAGTTTCAGATATTAAAGAAAAAAAGATGTTTATGTGAAGGTAATTTCTTATGCGGTCTCCTTTGGACATGGGATCTGTTATGAATTCATGTGTGGTTCACTGGCAATGTCAACAGCAAAACCCATCATCCCTGTCTTGGGAATAGTAGAATGAAAACATGCAGCCTTCATGACAAAAATGTAATATGAGACCAGAGGAAAGATAGAAAAGGGAAGAAGTTAAAGAAAGATAACGCTCCTAATAGGTTTTTTTTCTGTCAAACGAGTTGAGGATCTACCATATTATATTAATGTAATTTAGCATAAACTATGGTCTTTGGGTTCCTTAACCAAGTAACTGTTCTCTCACACCCCTTTGTTGGCTGCGTTACCCTGCATTTTGACTTACTGCACTTTTTCTCACTGACACCATGCAGCTGACTTCATCACAGCCTTTGGTTTGGAAATCCTTGCTTTTTACCTGTCTGACTCTTGCTTACTAGCCCATTTGTCTTCTACTATATCAGTGCAGTTCTCTGTGGACCCTAAGGTGATAATTACATTAGCTGTACTTCATCACAGGCTTGTTAGGGCCTGACAGTTGATTTTGGCTGACTATAATCAGACTTGTCCCCACTTGTCATTGTCCCTTTTTTCAGTGGTTGAACATGACTCTTTCTACATTATCAGGTAGTGTGCTCCATTAGGAGTGGATCTGCTGAGTGAAATAACCTGTACTCACCTCTGAACCATGTGTGGTTTTGGGAACTTCATGCTAACAGTAGCCTGGTCCTGTAGACTAAATGCTCATTAGTGGCTGGAGCACATCTTTGGGTTTTGCATCAGCCAAAAGAGTTTGTGTGCTCTGAGAAAGCTCTGTTATGCAAATCAAAGCACAGTAAGGGGGACATGGTTGGGAGATTTGAAAATGCAGTACTGATCACCAATGCCAATGAAGGTGCCTTTGCTGTACACTGAGGTACCCAGTGTAGTACTGCCTCAGCTGGTCTAAAGTGTTTCCCTGCCTTCTGGATTAAAAGGTAGGTGAAACGTGTATTTTTTGGTGATTATTCTACAAGCAAACCTTCTTTCCTGTGCCCATTTATCAGACAACAAAGACCCTTCTTTCTCAGTCTGTGCATTGTGATATGGTTAATCTAGGTTTATTCCCATGTAAGTATCTCAGTGCAATATCCAGCTGACTTCAGTAGATCACCTCAAAACCAAAATAACGGAATTCTCTTGTCCCTTCTACTTCTTCAAGATGGCTGGGGACCTATGTATTTCATAAACATAAATTTCGACAAGAACAAAAGAATAAATGCATGCACCTACACTTTCTCTTCCTCTACTTTTACTATATGCCAAAGAAGTTGATCTGGACTGTTGAAGTCCTTGCTCATTTTCTGTTATGCATCTCTCATCTCGGACTATGCATATAATTAATAATAATTTTTAAAAGCATTTAATTAAATTCTGTCAGTGAGTGTAAATTAAAAATAGAAAACTGGAGTTCATTGAAAGACCATAGACATTAGGTAAGAATAGGTGTGGCTGAGACAGCAGATGAGTAGTTTCGTGTTTGAAGAAATGATCCATTTATTTGACAGGAAAAATAATTTGGATTAGGATTTAAGTCAAGGTCAGAGTCTACTTTTTGCAGTTCTTTAAACCAAACAATGCTGGAAATAGAGTAGGAAGTGTGACTTAAGAAAACTGGTTGTGGTTGATTTTGCATCCACCAGCTGTGGGCTCATGTTGGGAGTAGAGGTGTATCCATTCTGATTCTTTCATTGCAAAACCTCTGGTGTGGGGCCATTGTTATAAAGCATTTGGATGAGTAGGACTTTACTTCATATCAGAGATCCCACAAACCTGCTCAGTACATAATACTACTGCTACTACTGTAAGAAGGAAGGCTCCCATAAATGTAATAGTTGTGCATTTTTCTGTGATTCTGAATGTGACCTTGTGCAAACCATATGCTAGTTTATTGCAGGTAAATTGTTATTTGAAAAAAAAATCATAGAATTCCAGGTTGGAAGGGAACTCAAGGATCATCTGGTTCAACCTTTCTTGGGAAAAGCATGATCTCAGTAAGATGGCCTAGCACCCTGCCCAGATGAATCTTAAAATTGTTCAAAGCTGGGGACTCCACTACTTCCCTCGGGAGATTATTCCAATGGATGATTGTCCTTGTGAAAAATTTTGTCTTGTGTACAATCAGAATCTCCCCAGGAGTAACTGGTACCCATTCGCCTTATCTTTTTCATGTGACTCCTTGTAAAAAGGGAGTCTCCATCTTCTTTGTAGCCACCCACTAAATACTGGAATGTGGTGATAAGAAAATGTGGCATCACTACCTTAAACTCTTCCTCAATCTCTTTCTTCCCCATGTATTTTCAGCCTTTTCTTCTATGCAGGTCTTTTATAGAATATCTGTGATTTAGTTTACTCAGTTCTGCCTTTTATTCCTAAATTTTTGAAAATGCTAAATCCATCTGCATTGTAGGTGATGACTAAAAGCAATGACAAGGCTTGTTTGGTTTTTTTTTTTCTAAGCCTATGCTTAAGAAGACTCATAAATAATTTTAATACCGATAAGCACTGTTTAAAACTTGTTAACTGCACAGGAGAGGTTTGCAGACAGAGTGAAAGCATAAACAATATATTATAATAGTTTCAAATCAAAAGGAAGTTAGCACTAGATGGAAAGATTATAAGCATCACACACCACAAAAGTATCCTGAGAAATGACAAACTAACAGTCACATCTTCGGCTTCAAAAAATGGGCATAGCACTGATGATGTTGCTGGAAGTATGGTAATTTATACCAGTCTGTGTCCTGGCCTTCAGATTTTTATTCTGCATTTTATACATAATTTTTGTCATTTATCTCCATTAATGTTAATGGAAAATGCATATTTCAAGCAGTAGCTGAAGAGGTGCATTCATTGTTATAAGTGATAAATTAGTGTCTTTGTTCAAACAACTTGCATTTACATTCACTGTTAGAGGAGGAGAGGCTTCTTAAAAATTTATAAGCTGACTATGCAGGTTAACTTAAATGTGCAGTCATACAGTGTTGACTCAGAGTTAAATTTAGGAGCACTTTGCAAAACTAGTGGAAAGTAGAGCATTTGTTTGACATCACAGACTTGTAAATGGTTGAGCTAAATATAATGGTGGGTATTTAGTCACAGGTCAGACACAGATAGAGGCACAGAGTGCTTTCCATGCATTGATTGGTCTAATTTTGGAGATTGTTTTGTGTTTTATTCAAAACTAGACAAGGCTGTGAAAAAATCCCTGGACTTAATAGGATACAGGAAGAGACTCAAACAGAGCAAGCCTGCTGCTCTGCTTCAATTTGTGTGTCTTATGCAGTCACTGCTGGAAACAGCAGGAGGCTATCCTGGGCCAGGTCCTCGCTGAGCTGCTCATGAGTTACCTTGTACAGCTATACTGGACATCCCCTGGATTCATCAAAAGGATTTTACTGTTTATCATTTATTTGTCCAGAGGCCTCCCCCACTTCTTCACAACCTGAGACCTGGACTTTCAAATCCAGATGTGTACTGTGTGAATAGCTGTGTAAATTATGTGTATAAACGCCAAGTGTGCTCACATAAATCAGTTGCTTTCATCCACGGTTGACCAGGTAGCTGCCTAACTGGCCATGTTCCCATACAAATACCTTATTTAGAGACAAGCATTAGGCATCTGTGACACGTGGATGTAACTGTATGCCCTTAAACTGATTAATGGGAAATACTTTTTTTCACCCTTTATTTCTTTCACATTCTTTCCTCTCTTTCCAACCTGTCCCAGGGTATTAAACACTCTCAATTGTCCATCTAGTCTTTTAGATCATAAATTCGTCTGGGCAGGAGGTTTGCTTTGCATGTTTTCTCTTACAAGCCCAGTGTACTCTCAAGCGTTAGGAAAGTGCTTGTGTGCACACCTGCACTTCTCAGCAAGATCAGTGTTCAGGGACCATGAACTTGGCATTCTGGCCCACCACCTGTCTCCAGAACTGCCATATAACAGCCTGCGGACAATCTGCTGGTGTCTGGAGGTGTCCTAAATTGCTTGGTCCTCAGAGGGTGTCCAGAGATTGGGATTGCCCATGCTGAGTTTGTACTTTCACGTCCCCTATCTAAGCTATCTACATGACTGATCTTCGGGTTAGCCTCAGGAGCACTGCTAGCTTGCTCTACTGATGCAGCTACCGTGCCCAAAGTGCCCTCAAGGAGAATGAGTAAGAAGAATTTCTGATGTTTTATCAGTTTGATTTTCCTGGCCAAAATTTTGCTTAGTTTATGCTACTTTTTTTTTTTTTTTTTTTTTTTTTTTTTTTTTTTTTTT
>JANIJG010001307.1:18765-51241 GCA_024611175.1 Megaceryle torquata | reverse complement strand
CTCGCAGCCAGAGCCACCTCAGCAGGGAGCACTCTCAGCCCTGAGGATGCTGGCACCCAGAGCTGGTCACACCCACATACTTTGGGGTCCCTCTCTTCAGGTATCATTTCACATAGTCCTTGAACCAGCTTCTAGCAGGTTAATAGCAAATAAATAAATAAATATTGTTTTGTTGCTTTTATTCCTGCCAGGAAGAAGCCTTGAGTAACCTCAGTGAGAGCTGAGAGCTCTAACAGGAAGGCTCAGTGCTGTATTAACTGGCTGAAGGAGGATTTTCTACCCTGAACATGCTGCCTGGGGAGGCTCTGGAGTGGAAGGATTTAGAAAGGCAGGCAGGAGCAGAGGCAGAGGGGTTGCCCACAGACCCATCCCAGAGGCAGCTGGGTCTCTCCCCTTGGTATTTCATGGGAAGTTCTGGCTGCAGCCCCCTTCTCGGGATGTTTGGAGCACGAAGAGGCAGTGCTTTCTTCCCCCTTCTGCAGAATGTGAGAGAGCAAGCTAGAAAAATGGTCTGATTAGTAGAAATTGCCTCCTCTTTAATCTTACATGAGGAAAACCAGGAATGCCTTGGGGAGGTGCACACTAATGACATATTAAAGCAATATATAATGGGCCGTGCACCAGGTCCTGCGCTTCGGCCCCAGTCCCTGGGCCCTGCTGTGATTCAGCTCATCAGAAGTTACTCACAACAGTGTCCACTTCCATTGTGCAAATAACCTTTTGCTCCCCCATTTGGGTATACACAACGTTCCTGTGGTGCGAGGGGTTGGCAGGAAGGCTGCCCTGGATGGAAAGAGTCAGGGGGAGACCCCAGGTGAAAGTCCCGTGCTGTTAACATGGAAAAAACCCCTCAGCCATGCTGCTTTCCTTGCAGACCTAATGCACTTCTTATCACAGGACCGAAAGCACAAATTGTGTTTAATCCTGCCACCCGAATTCCTCCTATCTCTATGCTCTAAGCATGGCCAGGAATAGCAAACCTGCAGTCATCCCTTTGAATTCCGGTTTTGGGTGGGGTTTTTTTTGGATTAAAGACTTGTTTGTGGATTTGCTACTGAAGTACTTGTGTGTATTTGCTAAATAATCTGGACAAACTTGAGCTTTGGCAGTGAGTCGTCAGCTTGACAGCTGCCTTTGCCAGGGAAAAGGGCTGGAAATGTACACTTCTGATTCCACGGCTGCCAGCTCTACTGATTTTATGATGGATCTTGCAAAACTTCATGTTTTCCTTAAAGCATCAGCTCTTCTGGTGGAACGTGAACTTGTGCAGCGGTGTCATTACAAAGCACAGCTCTGGGCTCTGAGTTGCAGAGGAAAGGTTGCGAGTGTCACTGAAAGAGCTGAAACACCAGGCAATAAATGAAAGGTACTTGTGTGCTTTCATTTAAATCTCCTTACTTTAAAGCAAAATCTCATTATTTGGTGGATAAGTCTCTAGCTCGGTTAGAGCAGGGCTTCTGGAGGGGCAGAGAGCTCCAGCTGTACCCAGAGGAAGATGGACAGATGGGTGTACACACACACCTGGAAATGCATGGGTGTACTGAGCTATTAGGAGGATGGGGGGGTTGGACTAGCAAGCTGCCCGCCCACAAAACCCTCAGAATGTGCCAGATCCTCAGCCGGGCCTCAAGCCCTTGCTTGAGAGCTGCTCATCCCTCCACTCCCTGCCAGCAGCTCGCTGAGCCTCTGCAGTGCTGAGATCAGTTCTCCCAGCAAAATCCTCATCGCAACTTTTCTGGCTCCGGATGTTTTAACCTTGAAATGATGCAAACCCCGATGTTCATCCCTGGAGATCTTGTTGTCCCAGGGTTCTCTTTTCACTCTGTCCCAGCAATCTGGAGAGCCAGACAGAGCAAATATTTGGCAAAATACGATGCAAACACCTGCAAACCCCACTACCCCCTGCCTCTGCCAAGCACTGCAGCCCTCACTAAACCATCTATAGTTCTATTTAGAGAAACTGTGAGGGCTGCATGAGAAGATGGGAGGATAAGTAACAATTTGTGCTTTAATGCAAGCTAGTAATCACAGGATGTCTTCTGAATGTGCTTTGTGTGTCAGCAAAGCAAGGGTCCCCTGCCCTGCTCTTCCCTAAGCTGCTTCCCCAGCCCCTCCGAGAGACCTTTAGCAAGCAGAGAAGAAGTATAAGCACTATGTTTTTGATGTGTCACATCCATCACTGGTTCAATCAGGAGAGATTGTGTAGATGCTGACAAGATGTTTTGTCTGTGAAACTGTTTAGACTGATTTAAAGTGCCGGGACTTGTGCTTCCAGGATGCATGAGTGCCTGGAGACGGTTGTTATGGCAAACACGGGCAGGCAGCAGTGCCTGTCAGAAGCGATGGGTGTTGGGAAGCCTTTGGGCTTGGGGTGAGAATTCCATCCCAATGTAGACTTCAGTGGGGTCAGAGGCTGCACGTGGCCGGGGGAAGGCAGGGATCATGCTTGTCCGGTCTGCATCTGATGCCAGTGCACCAGGAATGGACATGTCAGGGCATTTTCTGGCAGGCCTTCATGCAAAAGAGATGCTAAGATGCACTTGGGACAGACCCCAGAGTCCTTCAGACTACTCCCAGTGACTGGACTGTATGGTCAATACAGCTGAGCTGCTGCATGGGTGTGGGACTGGCCATGATGAGGGATCTTCATCTCACCAAGATGGGATCTTGGTCTCACCAAGCACTGGAGAACTTTGGAAGTAACTCCTGTCTTTTGGGAGTTCAGGGCTCTGCATGGCTCAGGTTTCCAGTGTTTGGTCCTGTGATAGCTTTTTTAAATTTAGCTGCTGCTTTAACCTGTAGCAAAAGCAACAGCCAAGCTGGAGCAAAGAAGAGCCCTTGATCTGGTGGGTCCATGAGCAAACAGCCCATCCAAAGGGGAGTACTGGTCAGGAGGAAATCTGCTCTTTTGAGTCTCTTCCACTGGAGGAAGGAGAAGATATTTTTAAAAGCAGATGGGTTTCCATAGAAACCCCAGGAAAGGGTCCTGTAATCATATGGGGGAAGGGTGGTTTTTTACTCAGTCCAAACAGCTGCCAAGAAGTTAAATGTCGAAGGTGATGCAAAACCCCTGTCCCACAGCTGAGCTGGGAAGGGAAGTTGTTTTTCTTCTATTAACACTTTTACAGCTGCATTGAAGCTGCTGCATTTTTTGTTGACAGCTTTAGATGCTTCCCATTTCACAGTCCCTTCCCAAAAGCAAATAACCCCCAAATGCTCTGCTGTGCCTGGTGAAATGGAGCCCAGCTGCACGTGAGACTCAGACTGGGTTGGACGGTGCTTCATCTCCAGATCACCTGCGTATTTTGGCATCACTTGAATCCATTGTGACTGTAGTGACTGAGCTGAGCTGCAAGCTCAGCTGGCTGAGAGAATGGGGAAGCTGGGACTGGGATGGAGAGAGCAGACAGCAAGGGAACATTGCTTGGGGCAGGGGGTTGGTAGAGCTGAAGGGTTTTCCTCCATGCAACGTGCTCCAGGTGATGCTGTGCCTTGCAGGGTGTCCCTGTGCTACTCTGTGGGCAGAAGTGAGCTCAGTCTATGCAGTGAACTGATCCCAGCCTCTCTGAACTGAGCATGGGGTTAGGATCAAGAAACATCCTGCAGCTGCTAGGTTTAGATGAAAGTTTCCAGGCATATTAGCTCCTGAAGATCTGACCCATCCTCAAGGAGAATCACTCTTCCCTTGTCCCTGAGCACACAAGGATGTCTGTGCAGGGTCAGATCTTGGCACCATCTAGACCACTCAGCAATGACAACTGCAAGTCCTCCCCCCTGTTCTTTGACCCCTTCATTCCCACACAAGTCTTCCTTTATGCAGGTGTTGTCACCTGTAGTTATCTTCATCCTTCCTACTTTTGGTAGGTCAAGAGCATGAGCAGGACTCATACACTTGCAAGCCATGAACTTTTAGGGCTAAGGCACAAGGAATCTGTCATCTCCCCTCTACCTCCACTCAGACAGATTTGCTGGAGCTGTCACTGGACTATTGCTCAGTTCCATCCAGGAGCCTCTAAGCCTATCTAATGCCCTCCTGAGACAACTTTGGACCCTTCAAATCCTGTATCAATGAGTGCTGCAGCTTGATTATATACTGGATGAAAGACACTGTCTTAGAAAGGTCTCCAGGGCCATTCCCTGCCCTCTCTGATGTTGCATTTGGGAAGCATGTGCCCTGGTCATATCTAGTTTGTGAGTTTTATCACATTCCACTCCCATTACTTCTAAGTTTGTTGTTTTGAAGCTCACCTCCCCGTTTTCCTGCACTGTTAGCCAGCCCAGGGCCTCAACGAGCATGACCAGAACTTTTCCAGGGTCCGATGTCCCTTTGTAAAAGAGCACACTCTCCTTCGATGTCCAACTCGTAAGCTTTTTAAATCATGATTACCAGAAGAATTTGATGCATAGCACATCCAGGAACGGGAATCAAAGCATTTGCTCAGCCAGGCTGAGAGCCAGTAATTACAGAGAAGGAAGCTCAGTGTTTTCCACCAACCCCAGCTGCATGGAGCGGAGCTGACCTCCAAAAGCACCTGGGGAGCTCCAGCACTAGAGTGGGAGGGAGATGGAGATGGTGGGCAGAGGGGATGGGTCTTAAACTTTGGCTGCCAACTGAGGTGGTATTTACAGACAATTGCTTTTAGATCTTTCCCCACTGGTGCTACCCCTACAATTTGTTCAAGCTGGATTTGGAAACTGGGATTGGAAGAAATTTCAGCAATCCTGTGATTCCAAGGTTAAAAATCACAACACTCAACCTAAGAGTCATGAAAATGCTCTGGAAATATACTGTTTCAGGGTGGGTTTTTTCTGCTTTTTATGACATAAACAAGAATAAAGGAACATTCCAGTTTTGGTAAACACCATGGGCTATTTTTGCCCTTTTCTATGTCTCCATGAAGCCCAAAAAATAACAAACCACTATCCTGAGTGCCTTGAAACCTTCCCTATCCATTAACTAACCAACACTTTTAAGAACCCAAAAAGTTGTTAAATGTGAATATAGATCCTTTAAGATGGGTCTGCAAATGTGGGCTGCAGCCTTGGGAATCGGGAGCTTCTGGACTGCCTGAGTCAGACCATATGAACAAGGGGACTTCCTGAAAATTAGAGAGAGACACTTAAAAAACCCACAGATGTCCATACTACTGTGTTTTCAGCCTACTGAAGAACAGATCTGTGCCAGGATCAGAGACAAGGGATTGGATTAGTAGCATTTGTCAAGGTTAGGTTAATTCCCAACTTCTTAGAAACGCTTCAGCTGAAGCTCAGAGATAGTAAATGACTCTCCTGTAGACAAATGTAGCTGGTGACAGTGTGGAAAACTCACATTTCTTCTAGAATCAGATGATCTCATGCTTCTATTGTTTGTGGGCCACTTTCCAATCAAGCCAGACAGTCCTTCCAGGCTCAAGTGGAAAATGTCATCAGCCCTAAAATCAACAACACCATTATCACATTAAATTCATCACGAGGTCAATACATTTTTGCTGTCACTCTTTAGCATCATGAAGCCCATAGTAGGGCAGAGATGGGTAATGGACTACATTGTACTTGACCCTAATAACTCCATTTTCTGCCTTAGTGAAGTGCAAGACCCATATTTTGAAAAAATTCATTATAGTCAAGCTACCTTTGGTCTGGGAGGCCAGGACTAGATCCATAACGAGGAACTGCCCTAAAAAGGTGAAGCCCATGGGCACTAGATGACTGATTATAGAACGTAAATGGTTTGCACCCAAGATCCTTGCTGGATGCAAAACCAGTTTTTGCTAGAGGGATCAAGTCCTTTTCCCATTCAGAGCAGACAAGAAAACATGAAAATCAACATTATTCATGGAATTAAATCTCTCTTCATCTTCAATGAAACTTTTTGCTTAAATTACTGTGAAGCTTTCACTTTCAACCTGAAATGAAGACACAAGGATTTGGTTCTCAGACCCAGACACTGAAAGCACCTTCATCTGGGTTTGAAATTATATTTCACTTCCAAAATCCTTCACAGAAAAGTCCTTTTAAGTCTGAAATGAAACATTTTGATTTAAAAGGAACATCACAAATATTCCATTTCAGCCATTTCCACGTCCCCACTCTGTTTTCACAGTAACTGCTTCATGCATGAAAGTGATTTTGAGTTCTGCACTTGACCACTTTCTGACCAAGTATTTCACTGAACTCCCACACGGGTCCTGTAATAGGAAAATGTCTCTACAAGGAAGGTACATTTGCATTGCAGCTCATTGCACAGATTTAACACCGGCCATGGTGAATAAAATCCTTTAAACACCTGTTAACTCTGGAAGAAGAAATGAGTTCAGCTCATTTGTCTCTTTCCCTAGATGAATTTGTCATTCTCTCTTTCAAGCCCATTGATGTTTGTGAAATGATCTTCTGGCATATGTTGGGTCAAGAAAAGCTGCTGCTGGATTTCAAGTCAGCATAGAGCAATGCCTGGCATTAGACATGCAGAGGGGCATGTCTGTGCATTGGGTTGTAACAAAAATCCTTGATTTTTATCTCATTTGGATACACTTCGGGTATTGGCTTTTTGTGTCTATCATCTTCAGAGCTGTCAGAGTGGTTGGGAACTGTGGCTGATGAATTCCACTTGTCTCCACCTCTGGAAAATGCAACAAAGAGCATCTTTAGAGATGGAATGAAATAGTATGGTCCTGATAAAAGAAAAAAAAAAATCACCTCAGTTTAAACTCACAGCCACTAATTTACACAAAACTTACATTTCACACAGTCTGAAATCACAGCCTGAGGCACCATGTCCTGGAAAATGTTTGGGTTGATGGGATCCACAACGCTGTTTAAAATATTAATGTTTTGTTTCCACTTTGTAAAAAGGGGAGGGGGGAAAAAAATATCTGCTGTGGCATCTCCAGCATCCGAGTGGGGCAGGCATCTCCTTCCTCTCTGATCCCAGGCAGCCTGAGAGGATAACTTATTTTTTCAGCAAACAGTGAAGGTTTCCTGTGAATTGAGTAAAGCTGTTATTTGATAGAGAAATAAGGTTTGATTTTGGCTCATCCTGTCAAACAGTGAGATGAATTAAAATGAAACATGTTCCTTGAAACAGCCCAGTGCTAAGAGAAAGTAGAATTTACCTCTCTGGACTTTGAGCAGGGAAGCTGGGGAGGCAAGGGGGGAAAATCTAATGAACAGCCAAGCTCTGTAAGAATTAACAAATATGGATCATTTTTATTGGCCTGACCCAAAGTGCCATGGAAGTAATTGTGAGTCTCATCACTGGTTTCTGACTATGGCAGGTCGGGTAGAAGAGGCATAAATTGACTTTGCAAAGTCAATGGGGATATATCGACTTGTTCTGCTAAATACCTGGCCCTGTGTTTACTGCTTCAGGATCATGAGGCTGTGAAGTGAGCAGTCTCTAATTAGGAAGTAAGGCAGTTTGGAGCTCTATACTTCTATCTCCCCCCTAATTAATCCCAGGATTAATTTTAAAGCTTATTTTCCTCTTTCTGAAAGTTTTTATTCCAGAGATGCCCATCCAGTGCGTCCAAGGAGACCTGCAGAACACGCTGACTGCAAAAGGCTGTTGGGAGGAAGGCAGCAGGCAGCAGAGAGAGCTGTTTTTTAAATGTTACTAAATAACTAAATAAATTTTACTTCAAATCACCAGCCTGTAAAGCGATGTTTCAGTGTGTATGTGGAGAGTGCTCAGGTGTTTGGGGACGTATCTGTAAATAGAAGAAGTAAAGCTTTCCATCTGGAGAGGAAATCTGCTTCCTCCTCGGTATGGCTGGGGTCAGGGCAGTTCCACGTGTGCCATCAACAGAGAATTCTCTTCCTCAGACACCACCTGCTTGGTAATCCATGTTTATCAATGAATTAGGGCTTGATTTGAGTATCAGTCTGTTATGGCTTAGGTGAGGGGCTTGATTTTCATGCAGGGAAAAAATCGTGGTCATTTGAAATAGTCCCTGGTGATGGGTTCCAGGCAATATCCTTCAGTAATCCTTCCCTTGCTGGCTCTCGGAGTTTTATTGCCTTGTGATAATAGGTGATTTTCTGAATGCTTTTGTGGATTAGTGAGAAATGCTGGGGGTTGTTTCAATAGTGAGTTTTCCACTGACTTGTTTGCTCGGGGAAGCTTGATACTGAGACCCAAGAATGTCCAGAAAGTTCAAGCACCAGAAAACATGTGGTGCCAACACTTACTCAACAGCCTTGCATTCTGGGGACATGACTGTTGCTGTCGGACCATGCTCTGACTGTCTCTTTGCCTAACAGCCCAGAGCCTTGGGAATGACAAAGAGAACTGCTGACCACGCTCGGTGCAAGGAGCAGGGGCTGAGCTGCTGATCGCTCAGCACAAGGGCATCGCTGGGGTTGCTCTGTGACTTGCACCAGGAGGTTGCACATACATTGCTCTTCCCCTCTCTAAAAAAAGCAAGAATACACCAAAGAGGTTGTTTTGGTCAAGAAGAGCTTTCACTGGGGAAAAAAGAAACCCTTTTCAATGTTATAGTAAGGAGCTCTCACACTCTAGTCTTGCAAGAGTCATAGAAACTATAATGGGATCTCCACCTCCTTGCCAAGCTTCAGGATTTGGCGTGATCCCCTGTCATCAATATTCAACTGATGACTCAAGCCATTAAATTATCCCTGGTGCCTTTTCCTGCTGAGTAGGAGGAAAATACTTGTAATGGCTATTTGGGGGGTGTGCATCTCTTTGAAAGAACTTCAAGCTTAGAGACATTACTGCTTCAAATTAAATTACACTTTCTGGGTGGGTGGTTGCCTTCCCTGTAATGGTGTCCTTGTGGCACAGGTAAGGTGGTTCCCTGGTTGTTGTCCTTCTCCTGGCCTTACTGCCATGCACCAACCCCTACAGGGGCACAGCATGGCTTTGCTCTTGGTGTCTTCATTGAGCCTCTTATAGAAGATGTTAGAGATGACCCTATTGTGGTGACAACATGGACATGTTTCCACCAGAGTGGACATCCCAGAGTTATTTGACAAAGACCCAGACCCATCTAGGAATTGGCAAAGGCTCTCAGTAGCCATTTACCAAAGCAATGTATTGACAGTGAAACAAAAAAATCCACATTTTTCTCATCTGAGTTGTCCAAAGTGCTTTTCTTGACTTAGGGCTGGATTCTTCTTTCTTCCATGCAAGGGACTCTTCCCTTGGGAAGCAGATGACACCAAGCCTCTTTCCCTCCCCTTGCTTTGATCCCAATGAATCACCTTTCAAATGAGAAGGTTCACCTTGGTGAGGTTGAGCTCAGGTCTCTGGCACTGAGTTTTCTGATATTTCAGGGTGTATAGTGCGTGGCTATACCTTGAACTTGCAGAGGTTTGAGTAGATGTGTGCTCATAAATGTTCATACATTCAAAGCTGTATGAACACACACAGGAGATGGGGGTCTCCCATCACCGTTAATCCAGGCAGCGTGCTCCTGGATTTCATTTAATGTCTGATTGAGATCTTTAGGGAAGATACCTGAACATGCCGTTTGGTGTCAGTGCTACGGCTGCTCATTCCTTCCACCTCTGCCATCTGTCTTGAAGGTTTTATTCACACACTTTTTTTTCAGATCTCTGGCCTTGGAAACACCCTGGGATGTGTTGTATCTCTTCAGACACTCAGAGTTGTAAGCAAGCAGCATTCAGGCTCTGTAAAGGTTTAAAAATTGTGGGGGGGTTTTGTTTGTTTTTGGTGGGGTTGTGTTTTGTTTGTGGTTTTTTGTTATTATTATTGGTTTTGTTTGTTTGTTTTGGGGTTTGTTTTTTGTTTTTTACTCAGTGCAACAATCCAGAATTCAAAACTGATCAATGCATTTCTCAACTCAAACTGAATTAACTCTTTGATGCTACTACGAGACAAAATAACTTGCTCATCAGCTTTACAGAGCACTTGGTTATTGCTCTGGTACTGTCTACCAAAGGTAAGGAAATGCTGCTTTAGAGGGGTTTTTTCACAGATTGCTTTGAGGTTTAGAAATCACTTCAGGAGTATATTTTTACCTGGATCCAACAATCTCACCTTTTTATCTCTGCATCTAAATATCACTCAACATCTGGTCAAAATTTGTGGGGGTTTGTTATTTCTGGGTGTCTACATTTGCAAATAAGCAACGAATCTCTTAAGTGCCCCGTTGCCAGTTCTGTTTAATTGATTTTTAGTGAACAAGGAAAATATTTTAAGGAAGAAAATTCTTCACTTGCTTCCCTTGTGGCTTCAGGAATGCTGTTTGTGTTCAAGTTGGGATTCCTTTGAAAGCTTCACCAGGAGACTCGTTTTCTCTCTGAGATTGCCTCTAATGTCTTTTTTAAGCAGCACCCAAACAGCTAAAGAATAATCCAGATCTCACTGAAGCATTCAAAATGGGTCCTTTTAGAAAAGAAGACAAGGATTTATGGTTGGCAAGTACTTGTTGCAATGAGCGTGGAGAACTGTGGCTCTAATAACAGCAAGATTTATGGCTTCAAATCCATCAGTGCCCAAGTTGCGCGAGAGGTTTTTATGACTGGATCTTTGTCAAGACAATGCAAGTACCTGAAGGTTAAGTCTCTATTTTCATGAATAAAAGTTGTAATTGGAGGTTTTTGGTTAACAGAAAAGAATTCTGAATCATCTGTAGATTAAAGGGAAAAAAAAAGTAGCTCTTGCAAGAGGATTTATTGGGAGGGAAGTGCAGCTGAGGGCAGCAAGGGTGGTGGGCATAATGAAATCAAAGGATGTTCTCAGGCTGTTGCTTGGAAAAAGTTCTCCTTCGGGTTTGACACCCTCTTTCAGTGACTGCCAGGAAAGTGCTGTGGTAGATTGCTTGCTTTAAGACTCTACCAACTATCACATTGAGCCTGACACTGGGTGCCCTTGGCTGGGACAGGTGACAGCTTCCCCCAGTGCAGCTGGGTCTTTCTTCACTTAGCATCATCATCACTCCCTGTGGTGGTTAAGCAATAAATGTCATGAGTGCTAAAGATCTGTCCCACAGCCTCTCTACTTAGAAGTCAACTCTGTCCATTTAATTCACTGTCCCTTTGACTACCCACCCACAAAGGGCAGATCTACTCTTCTATTGCTATGGTGTCCAAAACAATCTCATTCTGATTCTCTTTCCATCCACAGTGTGGTCAGGCTCCATCCCTTATTCCCTTTCAGCTGAGAGGATCAAGCTTCATCTTCATCTTCCTTTGCACAATGATGAATTTTATTCCTGAACCCGGTCCAGACAAACTAGATCTGCTGTAATCAGCCAGGCTATAATGGAGGTCAGTGGAAGTGCTGACAAATGGCTTAAAAAATCTTGATATTTGAATTAATTTTGCATTTTCTTGAGTAGCTACATAGTAGCTACTCATCTAGGGTGTTAGGAGAGCTCTTTTCTCTCCTGTGAAAGAAAGACCTTTGGCACAAATTAAAAGGCTATCCATTCTGCTTGCCAGTTGGCCAAAAGGCAGGAAGGTAGCATAGTATGTGTTAATGTAGGGGTAGGAACACAGGCCTCACCTCCTGTGCTTATAGAGATGTATAGTTCCTAATAGTAAGAAAAATAACCAACTTCAGAAGTGCTTGCAAGCTGGAATCCTTGTTATGGTGCTGCTTTGTCTGTCAGCTCCACCACAAACCCCCAAGCACCACACTCTGTTTAATTGCATTAGAACTCTTTTGCTGCTCTGGATTTTACAGGTCTCCTCCCCTTGTTCATGCCTGAAGGAGCTTCAAAGCTGATAGGTGTTCAGGTTTTGTCTCTTCAATACATACGCTGTTTGCTCAGGGAGAACATCACTTTTACCCCAATGCAAAGACACTTCTAAGGAGCAAGGTCAGCTGGCACCACTCAAAAATACCCCAGCATGCCCCCTTGGCCAGTGTTTTCCTCTTCTGCACTAGCTCCCAGGCACTGGTACTTTAGAAGCAGACTATGCAGCTGATGTGCTGCCTTTCTGCTTTGATCCTGCCTCTCACAGGCTTTGAGTATGAGACACATCTCACCTAGATGCAGATGTGCAAGTCTGAAGTAGTCATTCTGGGCTTGCTTTGTAGTTATTGAGGAGGGAGATGGTCCTAGAGGGTGTCTATATTTAGCCCACATCCAGGGCTAAACTATAGCAGTGGCTTCATCACCCATTCCCCACCCCCAGCAGAAAAGGGGGATCAGGAAAAGGAGAGGAGACCCAGAGGCTGAAATGAAAATTGATTTAATGAAACAGCCAAACTGACCCCAATGCCAATACATAGCATAGAAAGTTATACTCAGCCTGGTGAATGCACTGCAGTCAAAATAAACTGGAGAGCAGTCCTCAGGAGCAGTGATAAGTCCCTCCAGGGCTGGAGAGAAGCAAAAGGAGCAAGCTTTAGCCAACTTCCCCCTTTATACCGAGTGTGATGTTTCAGGGATACACCTGAAACCAACTCGAGTCAGCTGAATCCAAACTTCTAATAGCCTGCAGAGAGGGGCTGGGCTGGGATTCTGTCCCAGTGAAACCAGGATAGAGGGCAATTCATCTTCCCTGTCCTACATCCACTCCTGAAGAGAGGCATCGCTTGTCCTTCAAGGCTGCTTTTTTCTCTCTGTTAACTACAAAGGTGGCCCCTCAGACCTAGATGGTATTTTTGCTTGGCTCAGTCAGAGCAGATTAATGCTCCCACTTGTATAATTTAAAAAAAAAAAATAAAAAAATCCAACCCTACACATGACATTGAGTAAAAGGGCTGAAAATGTACAAATTAATTCCCAGAGGTCCAGTTTAAAAGTACACTCCACTCCACTTAAGTCTAGAGTTATCTGAAATAATTCCTTCTGGCAGTTTAATGGTGGATATTTTGCTGTAATGCTTCCTCTATGACATTTGCAATGACCTAGTTTACTGTTTTTACAAATAATAATTTGTCTTAATTTTCTCTTTGAAGTAGCAAGCAAAAGAATAAATGAGTGAAATCTAAACCTGGTAACCTTGCTAGATATTTTAGGTCAATAAATTATCTTCGTGCATAGCTTAGTATTTCAGCTTTCCACTCCAGTGGATGAGGGCTCTTTAATGCTTGTTAAAATAGCAGAGATAAGTGATTGCAGTCTGAAGATGGAAAATATTGAATAATGCAAAGATCTGTGTATTTTGTGTTTTTACTTGGCTGGGGGAGAAAATCCTTTGATTCTTTCACAGCCAGAGATAAGAAAAGCCTTCTCCTCAGTTGGGGCTATTCACACTGTGGTGCCAAACACGCTTCTGAAGAAGTAAAAATGTATCCGTGATGAAAGTGTTCCAGCTAGGCTGTGCCAGGGCTGGATGGTTCTGACCTGTTTTTTGGTTTAAAAAGTCAGGACAGGTTGAGAATTATTTCATTGGGATGCCAGGAAACCTTGTCAGATACACCATTTAGTGCTACCAATGCAGCTAATGTTCTGGGTGCAGGTTCTGGACGGTCTGGTGACCAGAATTGTTGCCCAAAGTTCCTTTACTAGTTGGAGACATGATTCTAAGAAGTACTTCAGATTGGGATTACTCAAAGCAGAATGAAGTTTCTCAAGAGAAAACCGGGAGTGTTAGCAAGGTGGAGACGTTCATCGAATGAACCTGACTTCCCTCATTGTATCATTTTCTCCAGACAAATAAAAATCCTGAAGGCTGCAGACTTCTTTTAACAGGACATCAAAGAGTTTTGGCAAGAAGCTAAGAGCCTGAAATGAAACCCAAATTTGCCACTTTTATTATTTCTTTTCCTCTCTGCAGTCATTCTGATAAACCCAACACCAGATTCTGCAGGGTCCATTTCAATCTCTCAAAACATAAGTTTTGTTTCTTCTTCTTTACAGTGAGCATTTTCTGGGTCTCAGGTCTCACTACATATGGTCATCTGTGCATTTGTGCTGTCTCAGCTCCTGCCTCCTGGAAGGATCACCTTAAGCAAGGTCCATCATTCTGAATCCCAGTACCCTGCAACTGTGGCCACGGGCTCACATTCTTGGCACTAAAGAGTTGCACTATTTTTTTCCTTTCTGATAAACAGGAATGTATTCAACATTTCTAATATTTTATTCCCCTGTCAACATAGGAGAAAATAATAATTACACCCTGCTCTGCAGGACTGGGAATTATAATCAACACCAAAGCAGGATCTGTACATAATTAGAAGCTTGTTTTAGTTGCTTTTTTTTTGCAATCTATTGCACAGGAAATTGCCAGTGTCAGCTTGGATGGTTTTAACCAGTACATCTAAAAGTGACACACCACTGTTGTAATTGCCACTGCAGCAGAAGTTAAAATCTCCACCGCTTGCTCCAAAGAACACAGACTGTTGAAAACGTTCCACAAAGCATTCAGAGGCACTGTACTGTTGTCTGAAATTTTTTTTGGTTTTTCAACCCAGAGGTTGCACGTTGTTCTTGTAAGGTTTAGGGCTCCCCATGCCACCCTTGGGTGCAAAGGAATGGGCATTAGCCCTGTTTGAACTTGGATAACTGAAGCATGAAGAGGTAATGAAGGCAGATTTCTCAGAAGGTGATTTGGGAGCTTTGGTCACAAAAGAGACATTTAGAAATTGAGTTGAAGGGCTCCAAAAGAACTTACATTTCACATAGACTTGAGCCAGTCTAGGGTTGGGATCTGATCTCACAAGACTTTTTTAGCCATCACTTGACCAAAGTACCCGTTTTCCTCTTTGAAGTTACCTGCATTTCACAGGGACTGAAGGTCTCCAGCAACTTCACAGAGATCCACCTCTCTGCTTCAGTCACCCCATGGCTCTCAGCTATGCCACATTCAGGTGTCTGTCCAGAATGTGGCATCAGGATATTGGCCATGTCTGATGGTGGAGCATGCTTGGGCTCCTCAAGTCTTCTAAGACTCTTTCAAGAGGCAATGCTGGGCATTATCAACATTATCTCTTGCATTATCATAGAATCATTAAGATTGGAAACAACCTCCAAGATCATTAAGTCCAACCATCTACTAAATATTATCAGGACCACTAAACCATGTCCTGAAGTGCCACATCTAGATGTTTTTTGACTACCTCCAGGGATGGTGATTCCACCCCCTCCCTGGGCAGCCTGTTCCAAGGCCTCACCACTTTCTCAGGAAATAAATTTTTCCTGATATCCAACCTAAACCTCCCCTGGTGTAACTCATTACCTCTGATGCTATCACTAGTGACCTGGGAGAAGAGACCAACACCCACTCCCTACAACCTCCCTTCATGGAGCTGCAGAGAGCAATAAGGTCTCTTCTCAGCCTCCTCTTCTCCAGACTAAACAAGCCCAGGTCCCTCAGCTGCTCCTCAAAAGACATCTTCTCCAGACCCCCCACCAGCTTCGCTGCCCTTCTCCGAACAACGCTACAACAGAGGAAGTATTTACGGCTGCGAGAGCCGTCCACGCTAGAAGCAAGGTGGACTCGAGTCTTGGTGTGCTTGGGTACATATCGGCACTTCTGTAAGACAGCTGGTGAGCTGAAATAAATCCATCCGAGATCAAATGTTTGGAAGTTCCCAACAGCTAGAGGAGAGAAAGTACCCAAGACAAACAATGCCATGATGCTGATTAGGTGACAGCTTCTTAGCAGCCCCCTTCTAGCTGGATACAGCCTTAGGACCGTGGGCCTTTCTGCCTTGGCGTGACATTCTCACGTTGGCTTTCAGTCTTTAAGCTGCTGTTAATTTAAAAAGCTCCCTTGTTCACCTCTCGAGCTTTTCTGGCTGAGATGAATTGGAAGCCATGTAAGAGCAATAAAATGCCTCGTACGGCCGGGTTTGAGCTGCCTCCTCCGAGTCTGTTTTTCTAACTACATGTTATTCTGCAGCTTCGATGCCATAGATCCAGACCCTGCAGTGCTGCTCGGGGGGCTGCACAGCCTTCGTTAAGTGTACACACATACTAAGTTGCCTTCATTTCTGCCTTTTTTTCTTTTTTTCCAAGCACTTGAGAAGTCTGGGCGAATGTGAGGAGTCAGGAAAAGACCTTTAAAATGCATTATAAATCCCATTTGAACTCAAGTAATTATAGCTACAGTGTAATTAAAATATTGTGTAGGAAAAGAAAATAATCCTACTGAACTTAGATCCTGTTTTATTAGCATATTGCCTTCTGCAGACTTCTGAGTCACCACACCTTCCTACCTTACAGTAAAATGCTCAACAGCCTCTTATTGCCAGAGACACCCACCATGCTAAGCACATCTGTCAGGCTCCTGGTCAGAGAGAGAAACGGTTCTCGTTGGTATAAACTTCCTCCTGCCACCTTTCCTAAAGGTGAGGATAAACACACTCAAATGTTGGCGATTACAACCAAAAATGTCACACCAGAAGAAAAATCCTCATCACATAAAACTCCTTTCAAATGGATTTCATGAACGTAGACCTTTTCCAGTTACAGGCAGCAGAACAAGCTAGCATGCCTGAAAAACAAATGCAACTATTTCCTGACCAGCTCTAGCTTAGTAATTTCAAGAGTAATAAATTTGCTGGAGGAAAAAATAAAAAACCCCACATTACACTGAATCTTCATCTGTCACTGAAAAGCACCATACATGTCAAAGAAAGTTTGAGGTAATATATCTGGTATAAATATACTCATACATGTCAATCAAATTCTTTGAATATCAGAGTGGTTGAATTACCTTGCCTAGTGACATCGTATATTCTTTCTGCAAAAAGAGTGAAGGGGAGGATGGATGTTTCTTCAAGTCTCAGGCTGAAGTAGCAATCACAAGGCACGGCACAGAAATTACGGGGTGAATTTCTATGTCCTGTATTATGCTGGAGGTCAGGCTAGATGGTGATGATAATATTTCCTTTTGGCCTTAAAAAAAGGCGTCTGTGAAAATACAATCAGAGCTTATGGGTCATTGAATCCATATGCTCAGAAATAATTTTTTTAGCAGTATAAATGACATTATCTGTGAAGGAAAAAAAAAAAAAAAAGAAGAAGCTGCATCCACTGGAGTCAGCAGTCGAGCCTGAAAATGGGAAAAGTATGAGGAGAGAATCCCAGCCTGCTTAACTGCCTCACAAATCAGACGTATGGGCAATAACTCCTGTTTAGGGGAAATTCAGATGAGAAATCTGATTACTGCTCTCTGCAGGAAAAAGACAGCGCTTTAACAAAACGAGGGCTGTTTTTTTCCAAGTGATCCAAGTGCCAGGACCTGACTTGCCAGAACTCCTCGGGAAGGTCAAAGCTTTCCCACATTTCATCAGTTTTGTGCAGGTCAGGGTGGACTCGCCAGGGAGGACTTGAGCTGGTGCAGCTTCTCTCGTGGGGTGGGTTAATGTCCTTTTGCGAGCTCTGGGCAAGACACAGCACAGTTTATGGGCCATTATGGGAAAAACATTCTACACATACATAAAACTCCTATCTCTTTCCAGGGAAGCAGCTTGAGAATTTATTAATGGGGCAGCTGATGAAATGTTTCTAGATAAGTAATAGATAAATGAAAGTTGTGTTGGTGTTCATGTGTATTAAACTTCCAGAATGTCCTGCACAAAATATCTGTCCCCTAATATTTTTTCAGCAGGAGGAAAAGCATGATTTGCTTAATCCAAGTATAATGATTCTTGCATAAATCCACTGCCAACTTACACAGGCAGATTCAGCCTCTGATGGAGTAAGAGGAGGGACAACATCTTATCTGATGGTCTGGGCTTTATAGAGAGGATTTTGAAGAGTTAAGAACAATTCCACGTATCAAAACAACTCTATAAAGCATAAATATTTGGATGCGCGGGGTTTTGTATGTCTTTACACAGGCACTGGGGTTTGGTTTTGGCTGTTCTCCACTTCTTTCAGTGTCCATTTGCATCTGTTCAATACATCCTTGGATGTAAGATCATACCGTGATGGAAATTCAAATCCTGCACATGCAGTCATACGTCTGCAGCTGCGGGTGGAAGCAGGTGCTGTACAGCCTGCGCGCAAGTGCCAGCTCTCAGCTCATTTTTTCTCACTTGTATCTCTTTTTTTTTCCCCCCAATTCCAAGCCCCAGAGTTATTTTCCTTCTTCTGGAGAGGGGAAAATGCTCCGTTGTTGGCAGTGGTTGGTAGATGGGCTTGCCCACCGGGCAGGAGAGGCTC
This sequence comes from Megaceryle torquata, assembly GCA_024611175.1. Lineage (NCBI taxonomy): Eukaryota > Metazoa > Chordata > Aves > Coraciiformes > Cerylidae > Megaceryle > Megaceryle torquata. The sequence goes on along the minus strand of JANIJG010001307.1, from coordinate 33,191 downwards.
ATTGTGTGGCTGGGCTCAGCCTGAGCCACAAGCATGGCAGAGTGGTTGCTCCATCATCTTCATTTCTTAACTGGGAGGGCTGGCCCAGCCAAATGACACAAGCAGAGGTGGAGCTGCCTTTTATGCAGCAGCTGAGAGGCTAAAAGTGGCAGATGGCTGCAGAGCATGAAGGACAGGGTTAAATCCCCTCAACGTGGTGCATGGTGGAAGGGTGAAGCTACTTTTTTTTTTTTTCTTAGTATTATTAGAGGGATTAAGTGGAATTTAATTGGTGCTTTAGCCTTGAGCTGCCCTCAGTGTGGAAGCTGCAGAGCAGATAGAGCCGGCACCACTGCAAAGCCAGCGAACTCCAGCCTCTCACCCTCCCTGTCCTCTCAAAAGCAAACAAACAAACATTCTGTTAATTAACTGCAAACGCCCCGACTGTGATGAGTAGTGCTGGGAGCCATCACCCGGGAGAGAGGAGTCAGGAAAAGGAGGAGGCTGAAAAAGTCAATCCAGCAGAATAATAAACTCCTCTTGGGCAGGAGAATGCAAAATCAATCTGGACTGTAAATTCCTGTTCTTCGTCATCTGCCCTGTGCTGGTGAAAAGGGCAAGGTGGGAGGAAGGACCCTGCACTGATCACCCACATGAGGCCTTTCTGTGGCAATTCCAACATCTCAACGACTGAGTTACAATGTCAAAGGAACTATCCTGGGTGTAAGGACTCAAGTATACCCAGTGGTAGGTTTAGACCTGGTTCCCAGCTTGGTTTTGGACCAGCACCAATGGGTTTTTCTTATAGAAATCCCTAGTGCAGTTGAAGGAAGGATTCCCATCATACCTTAAAGAGCAAGAGTTGAATTGTAGTGACCTGTGTGGTTCCCCATCACCTGCCATCAGTGCCAGAGGACATTCTGGGATACAACAGCTTTGCTAGTGTCGGTGCAGCCATGGACAGCTGCGGGGCGATGGCCGTGGATGGAGCACTGCATCGTGCTCAAAGACTGAGCCAATCCATGCCTGGGTCACCCTGCCAGATCTGCACAGAAAGTTGTTTCTCCCTGTGCTTCCCTTCAGCTGAGTAATCGCTTTGTGAGAGTTTGTCATCGGCTGCTGCATGAAGTGAGACAGGCCAAGCAGCCACTGAGGCAGCTTCTGTTCTTAAATCTGTCCTGTGCCAAGCTGAATGGCTTGATCTGATGCCTCCATTCCTCCATCTGTGAAGTGGAGAGAAGTGCTATGTTCCTTCATAGCTTTCTGGGAGATGTAGCCATGAAAAGTGTTACATAGGAATTGCTGTTCTTGTTCAGACATAGATTATGTTGGGAGTCTGTTAACTCCCTGCTCCCAGGATTCAAACCATCTGAAAGTGCAACCAAGAAAAGCTCTCCTAGGAAAACAAGTATCTCCAGACTTCTCTTGTCTGATCTGTGCTCTGAAGGATTTCAGCAGACCCTACCCTTGCAGAACACTCCAGTTCCACCCAGCGCAGGGTAAATTTGCTGCCTATTCAGAGTAGGGCACGTGCCTGCTGCCTGCTGGTTCTGGGATGCACAGAGAGGTGCTAAAGCCATATACAACATAGACATCATGCCAGGTCCTTCCCATGGTGGAGAGACACTCCAGGATGCCCTGTTGGCATGAGTTGCCCATAATACATCGGCATGGGATCGCTAGTGCACCCAGTCTCACAGAGGTTTGCATATACAAACCTATATTTGCTAGAACTTAGAAATTAAATGACCTCTGGGCCCTTTGCCAGACCTGTGTGATGCCTCAACTGGGCAAGGTTTGTCCCTGGCAGTGTTTGTAAGACTTCTTCTGTGATACTGTCTTTTTTTTTTTTTTTCTGCTTCTTGAATATGTCACCTCTATAGGTCCACTCAGCCCAACAGCTTTACAGAATACCTGATTATTACAGCTCTTATTTTTATTACCAACTTTTCAGTCATGAAATCAATTTCAAGACCAGCAGGAGCTGATGAGAAATACCAACTGCCATTATACCCCTCTGGGCTTATTTGCTTACGGAGACTTGCACGCTGTGATATTTTTCAAGCAAAACCCCAAAAGGTATAGAAACCAATGATGCATTTAGGAGACTTTGTGGGGAATGCAAGAGTTTTGTGCTGTGACAGGATTATGGACCAGGCAGCGCGAGAGCCCAGGTACCTGCAGTATCCCAACAATCCTGCTTTTGTTTAACTGATGTTTCTAACCTCAACTGTCTCTTGTGGCGTCACTTCCAACACCCCATAACTTCCAGTGAAGTTCTCCCAAGCCTGTGCTGACCACTGGAGGCTGGAAGGCAGCAGTAAATCTGTCCTGACTTAATTGAGCTGGTAGCTTTGATTCTGACCCTGGCGAGGGGCTGCTACAATGAGCCAGAAGAGTCTTTCTGCAATTACATGTTAGCTCAAGGCAGCACCTGAGGGCCTCCACCTTTCTGCACTGTCCCAGCACTGAGTCTGCAAAGCAGGTACCTTCCAGGCTCACAGAAGTTGCTCACAGCTATAGACTTTCATAGCTATTTTCCTCACTGGCCTCAGTCCATGTTGATCAAGTTTGCCAGACATTAGTGAAGCCATAGAGGGTTAAAATCCAGGGAGTGATCCAGTAAAATCCAGTTAAAATCCTGCTGAGAAAGACTCACAACACTCTGTCCTGGTCAGAGAGATTCCTGAGCTCATGGAATGTCTCCCAAGTAAAGTTCTGTAATTGAGCTGGAGACTGAACGTGTTCTGTACGTGCGATGGCTGCTTCATTGCTAGGATACAGGAGCAGAAGATCTTCTTCAGATGTGCAGACCGTCTTTGAGTTTCTTAAAGTCTTGACTATAAAAATTTATCCTGTCCATTATCACTTGGAGTCCACTCCAGATCTGCTCAGTTAATATGAGCTATAAACACGCTCCAACAGATAATGTCAAAGTAACAACCACCACACATTAAATAAACGATGGGTGCACATTCATGAGGGTTTCAAAGTGGTTCTGTTTCGTGTCCTGCTGAATGATTCTGCAGAGGGCTTCCATCACCAGGGAAGATCTGGAAATCACTGGTAGTTCCCTAGGGAGCAGAGGAGAAATGGCATTGGGCTGTGAGCAGTCCACAAAATATGACACGGCTGAAACACATTATGGCCTGCAAGTCTTGAAGGGCAGCTCTGGAATTTGCACAAACTGAAAAAAAACCCCAAGACTTTCCTCTCCTTTGGCTGCATCTCTTCTGTGTTGTGTCCAGCAGTTAACCTCTAGGCGACAGAGCAGATGGAAGTGCAGAATTCATCTCACTTTCTTTGACAGAGTGTGGAAAGAGCTTACGGGGCTAGCAGGATGATACTTAGATGGCCCACATGGGGCGTGATGCCTTCAGCAGAGAGAAGCTTCATCCAGGGTTTAAGAGAAGTCCCTTGCATTGTGGAGTTTATAAAGAGCTCTGGATACAGTGAAATAGTTCTGCCAAGGTAGCATAATCTTCCTCCAAAATGCATATTATTGGGCTATTGTAAATGCCACGGGTGAATTGTGGTGCATAAGGTCAAGGGACAATTGCTTTCATCTCCCTGAAATATACTCTGAGAGCCTATTAGTGCACCGTGTTCAGTGTTATCTGGGCTGAGTTAATTCTGTCCACCTCTGGCCAAGTGCCACTACATAAACATTGCTGACATTTTCATTTCCCTTTCCAGCAGCCTTCACTGGCAGCTGACCCTCTGGTTTCCTCCCACTCAAGTTTTTAAAACTTCAGAAGAATCTCTTCTTTGTGCAAAACAAGTGAATCTGCTTTCATTGCAGAAACACATTCTGACAGGAGCAGCACTGGAAAAACTGCTACGACCAACTCCAGTGGCCTTTGGTTGTTTATTGTGTGTTCTCGGCCGGCACCTCCTGCAGGTAGAGATCAAACTGAGAGCGAATGAAAAATGAGTTGTAGAGGCCTTTACCACTTCTCTGTATCACCTTCAATGATTGGTCACCCAGAGTTGTAGGAATGGTCCTTGAACATCTGTGGGAGCTGCTGAAGCAGAGAGGAACGTGTCTCTTCCCTCACAGGTTGACCATTAGCTTCCATACCTGTGGGTCGTACCACTGCTAACTGGGTTTTTCTGGAAATCCAACTCTTTTCTCCAATCCTTCCTCCAATTTACTAAATTTCCCCTCCAAACTATTTTGAGTGACAAGAGAACACCACCAGCAGCTCATTTTGGCTCTGCCATTCTCCTGTCTTTATCTCTTACACAACACTATGCACTTCTTGCTTGCTTTGTCTAACCTGTTTTATACATGTCCCTTGAAATGTGATGAATTGAGTCCTGTGGGACCCTGCTTCTCTCCATTAACTGTCAAGGGAGTCCAGATAACTTCTTCAGATGGAGATGTCAACACTGACAACATTTACATTTGACAAAGAATATTGGTCCAGAGTATCCAAGGGGCGAGATTCATCTCATCACGCTTCAGGTGTCCAGAGAGTGGATGTCAACAGCTCAGACAAGGCATCTAGACTGTCTTCTTCCTCAACAGACACAACTCATGCTCGGATGTTTGAAAGAGAGGATGACTAATCCATCCCTTGGCTATAAAAGGAGCCAACATGGCCAGCTGAGATGTCAATACTTATTTTGCAGATGACTCAGGGTGGGATTTAGCTGGAGTGCCTCACACAGTTGCAGAGCAATGGCTGAGCCCAGGTCTGTGGTCACATATCATCATTTATCAGCAGCTCATCTGGCTCTGCTCTGCTACTGATGGTTTCAAGAAAAAAATATCACCTGAATCTAGGCCTTCTGAACCCAGTGACTAAGACCAAAATCCAACCCCCTCTTTTGACTCTGATGTCCCGTCACGACAGTTTGGCAGCAAGCAGATCACTCACATCAGGCATCCATATCTCTAAACACACACATAGCTCAGTCAGAGTGAAATAAGCCTCTGAGTGTGCTGCTGGGGGAGGACCGAGGATGCAGAGGGAGCTGATGTTGGCTGTTACCCTAGCAACAATCTCCATCTGGTAGGAATCTGAAGCAGGCGGTCTGACCCCTGGCAAAAAATGTTTGAACATTTAATGACTTAAATAACTGAATAATTCTAGGCTGTTATGAAAGGCAGGAGCATGTAGCCCCAGTTGAACGTCACTTGTAACCATAATAGATGAAGTCAACACACTTAGACTTTGGCAAAGAAGGTGATAGAGAGGCACATGTGAGATACCGTGTTTGAAAGAAAATGGGTCTGATTTTCCACTTAGACCAAATTTATATGTTCTTCTAACTCCATAGAGAACTGGATCAGTATTTCTTTCTAAAAGGAGACAAGGTGCTTTAGAGCAGTGGTACTATAGCAATACTAAGCTGTTACTCAGCATTATTAATCCACGGATCTCAATACCCATTAATGCCACAGAAGGGCAGGGTACAATTCCACTTGCATTTCACCTATTAATGTATGTTTAATATATTTTATTATTATTATTATTATTTCATTGTGTGTTTTGGTGTGGCTGAGTAATTCTAAATTGATGTCCTGGAGTGTTTGGCTCAGCCCTGAGCTTGTTTCATGGACAGTCTGTAGGGCTCTTCTTGCCTGCCTGTTTTAGTGATCCTAGCCCCCAGAAGCTTTATCATATATTCTAAAGTGCCATCTGTTGTTTCTTTACCTACAATTAACTTAAAATCAAATAAAGTTTTATGTTGGAAGGACATTTTGGAATCCTTCTAGTCTAACCCCATGCTGAAAGCTGGACTCAAAGTAGGGCTTACGTACTGGCAAGAGCTGTTTCCATCAGCATGTTCTTGACCTGAACCTCATCTTCTGTCTTCAGCTGCATTTATTTTGAGGCTTCTTTCTGACTGATAGGAAGAAGATAAATTGCAATAGAGATTTTTTTCTTTTTTTTTACTCCATGCTGTTGGAACATTTATAGCTATAGGTCACCAATAGTTGACTTCTAAGAGAAGTTACAATGTCCACTTACAATTCATGCCAAAATTTCTACCTTAGCATGGGAATGGCTATCTTGCCACCTAGTTTTTCCCATGGTACAAGCCATTTCGTGCAGGTCAAGTGAAATCTGGACATTTAGCACAGATTTCAGCCTTATCTTATCCTGGGGCTGTCATATTATTTCATACAGAACTCTGACTCTTCCTGGGCTTTGCCCTTACCTCCAGCAGCAACCCTCCTATTCAGGCTAGCAACTCTGCCTTCATAAAGTCCTGGGTAAATTCCCCAAGTTCTCAATAGTCCCTGGTAAAATAAGCTGAAATACCTGCTTCTCTTCACTAACCCTCAACAGAGCCTAGGATGACCACCTCAAAAGGAAAGACCTGCATTAATTAACCGTTTAACACTGTCTGGGTCTGCCTGGGTAGCTGCCGTGGAAACAGCTTCTTGCAGGATGCTTTAATCTGCTTCAAAGATTTCTGTCTCTGAAGCTGCCAGTGATGACAACTGTGATGCTTCTCAGGATAAAAAAGCTCTGGGGTAACATGAAAAAGAAGGAATAGAGGTGACAGTCAGGCTGTTCTCTGACCTACTCTCTGTTCTGCAGTTTGCACAAGGTGAGAAGACTGAAATAGTTCTTAAACTAGGGGAAGCAGCCAGTTCCCACCCCTCAGTCCTTGATTTCTTTATTTCTTTACATCAGAGATTGAAAACCTGCTCCCTGGAAGTTGGCCCAGACGCATTCACTGATGAGGTGTGTGACATTTGCCTCAGCAATACCCAAGAAGTGGACCAAGGAGGTCCAAGAAGCCCATGTGGTTTGCAGTGGTGGAATTATTTCATTTGTTCACAGAAAGTTTCTTTTGCCTTTTCATATTTTTATAAATCAAGAAGATCTACATTCAGGGAGGTCAGCATCATATGTTATTTATCTGGCAGAGCCATGCCTTGCCCTCCCCGTGTAACCAAAGGCCCCTTGGAGGTTCTTTAATTACTGGTTTTAATCAGAGGGGAGGTGAGAGGTCAGGAGCCTTATCAATATGATGATCAATTTAAGGCTTGGAAGGCTCATGAAGTCCATATACCGGAGCCTGATTTTGCATTTTATAGCCTTATGAAACACAAAACCCATGCTCATCCAGCACGAGTGAAAGGATTTGGAGCTCTGTAGGCAAAATAAATTTTGGATCTGTACAGAGGAAGATAAAACTCCTCTAGGATAACAAGGCAGGATGAGCTGTGGAGAACCAGGTTTTCTGCCAGCAGAAAAGCAGAAGTGGAGCTGCTGGGAAAAACATCGCGTTTCCATGCCTCGCACCCAGTCTTTGCCTTGGGGGCAACCATCATCACAGTGGTGCATGTCTGTGCCCTCTTCTGAAATGAAACACAGAAATCAGCTATTCTGTCTGAAGATTTGGCCACCACTTCCTTGGACGTAAGCAAAGCGAGGAACGGAGTCCTAAGGTCAGGTCAAGTCTTAGCCCTAAATAGGGGTCTTTGGGAATCCTAGAGCCTGGGGTATCTCACTTGCATAGGTGAAGTCTGGCCTGAATCACTCAGTTCAGAGTTACTCCTCTCATGCTAGTCTGACAATATTCAATTTTTGGCTGCAGATCAGTAGGAAAATGCGCACGCAAGTCTCATTCATCATGTAATTTAGAATTTCAATGCAGTTTAAGGTTATCTCTAATTTCTGTGTTAGTATTTGTATAAAGGAGAACAATCAGATAAAAATCCAGATAGCTTGAATATCTTGTGATGTGAAAAACCTTTACAACAATTGTGGAGCTCTTGTTTTGTTTTCAAAAAAGTGTTCAGTACAGGTTTCATATTTATATAAGGATCAGAAAATTAAGATTTCTTTGCAGCAAGCAAATAGATGACTGTGGGGGGATGGATGCAAAGGCAAATGTAAGCTGAAAAGAGATAAATTAACTAAAAGCCTGGATCTCGTGTGTTCCAAAGAGAAAGCCCTGTTAATTGAAATGAAAAAGTTCTTTACCTCCTTTCTTTTCAATAAACCTATCCCTGGAAGAACTTTTTGGTCAAAATGAGGAAATAGTGTCACATTTGTACAGCTAATAGTGCAGCACGTGGGGCTTGAAGCTGGGAGGGGATGGTACCATGTTCAAAACACTCGATGGCCCAATGCAATTTATCTCAATGCATCCAGAGCAAGGGCTCAAAGTGGAGTCTCCCATACCCAGCTGAGCTCTCCAGTGCTCAGGCTCTTCATCATTCTAGGATGGATTGGTCTTTTGCTGTTCTTAATGAAACTTTTCAAAAGCTCCTGACTGTTCTGATGCAAAATGAAAACAAATGTGCAAAACTCAGATAGTTTCACAATTCATCTCTTCCAGCCGTGCCAGGTTCTTGGAGTGTCTCATTAATCTTTTCAGTGGGATAACTGGGTTTCTGACTGAGGGATTTGTTTCTTGCTTACTATGGATCTGTAAGACCTTTGTCTTCTCCCACATTCTCCATGGATAAATGAGAGGTAGTGCAAAAACTAAGCCTCTGACCAAGTCCATGCTGCTGCTGCTGCTGCTAGTTAGGACCTGCCTGCACAGTTCCTGGTGGATAGATCATCTGGTGATGCTTAAGGATGTTAGCTGTGAAATCCTTTCCCTGAATTCCAGCAGTCCCATCGTTTCTGCAACCCTGTTCCTTAAGGGTTGCTGGATGAGGCTTTCTAATTAAGGAAGGGTCTCCATTCTCAGGTGGACACAATGTTCCCTGCCCATCCACTGTGCTTTATGCTCACGTGCACAACCATGTAACAAACTGTTCCAGGAGCAAAAAGATTCTTCCACATTTGCCATTGCTACAAGACCAGACAAAACATTCCAGTGGAAATTAAGTGCTGCATGTATTCTTGAGTTACTAGTAGAGCTGTGGTCTTTGTCTAATGGGAGCAGAAATATGTGGACATAACACAAATTAAATGCATTAGCCTGGTGCCATGGTTACTAAGAAACAGAAGGATGCTGGTACACTATATTTTTTTCGCTCCCAGATGAGGAAGGGATGCTCAAGCTGAAATAAAAGCTTCTTTAAAAACAAAACAAAACAAAACAACAAAAAAACCAACAAAACAAACCTGTGTATTTCTATAATGAAAGAGCAAGCACTACTATTTAACCTGCACAGCCAGCAAATGGTCCTGCTTGTTTTGCACACTCTGTCCTTTCAGCAGAAGTTGACAGGCACCTTTGTTTACTTAATTAGTTTTTCTCTTTTTTGTATTAAACCAAGTTGCCTTCAGCAGATCACGTTTCACTCTCAGTAGGTAACAATGATGAAAAGAAATTTCTCCAGATGAAGGAAAAGTTCCCACTTTCTTTGCAAATGAGCTTCAGAAACTCAGCAAGGCAAGTCAGAAACCGAAGCAAAGGTGAGTGTCAGGTTTGGCAAACACAGTCTTATGGTTAAAAGGAGTGAGGACTTTTTCAGCCAGTCTCTATTCAGTCACCTCTCCCTTCCAGACTTACTTGGCAGCCAAGGGAGAGGAGGAGAAACACCACTGCCTATTTCTCCTGTCCCTTGCGTTTCACTTGCCAGCTGCTGGGAGAACATCCCCATTGCCTCAGAACAATCCAGGGAAGGAAGGCACAGGCTGCACTGTCAGGATAAGCAGCAAAAAGCTTCCCTTGGGTAAGGCTTTCCCGCTGCCACCCACTCTGGTTCATGCAGGCTCCTCTCTGCCTCTGTCAGTCATCTCTGCCCACCCACCGATGCTCCTCTGATCCTTCTTGCTCACAGACCCATTTCTTTCTCTATGTTGAGCCCTGGCAGGGAGCTCCATCCCATTCAGCTCTTAATATTTGATTATGCCTCTAGTGAAGTGAACACTCATTAAGTTAATTTCAGCAACAATATAAACATCAAAAGACTGAATTACTTCTAATAGCAGAATGGGATGGGCTGGCATCGATGCTTATTTATTGCTTTCTGCTGCTTCCTACTGTTGCTGCTGTTGAGGACAGAGCAGGGCTTGGGGGGAACTTGGAGGTGATTTAAAAGCCCTAAATAGTGACTCTCACAGAGGAGAGCAGAGGTTTGCAAGACCTGGCGTGAGCGTGGGGTCTGACTCTCCTGAAATATGTCAGCTGTGGAAAATAATGGATTTAGATAAGAGTTAAGAATTCATTGTCCTCCTTATATCCCTCTAGAAGACTGGCAGCTCTGAGCTGCTTTTTGCTCACTGGTTCAGACTAGAAATGGAAGATTTGGGATAATTTCAGCTCACTAGGAGTCTGGCATTTCTAATAGAAAATTCTGTCTGCTCTTTTGCTTTGTTTTTCTTCTCCTTTTCAAATCTCCCTGATTGATTTCCATTAAAATTATAAATATATTAACATTTGAGGGAGATGTTTAGATGTTGCCTGTTTGCAGCATTCTGAAATCACAGAATTTCTTCCATGGCTGGAAAAGACCTTTAAGATCATCAAATCCAACCATTTCTAACTCTGCCAGGGCCACTACAATGTGCACTCCAACCCTTTGGTTTCATCTTGCTGCTGGTTCACTACGACAAGCTAAAAAGCTTACCTTTGACTGTTGCTAAAGCAACTTTTACCTTCTGATAAAACCCGAATGTTCCTATTGATGATGAATGCTGCGTATTCACTGCGAGCATTTATACTGCAAAGCAATACTGTGATATGTAAATATTGCCATAAAACTTTCCCATTTATACAAAGTTTCAAATGAAACAAAAATATTTACGTAGTTTACACCTCTTCCACAGGAGATGAGAAACGTTGACTTTTCCAAGCTTGTTTTCATCCCAAATTGCAACAAATGTCAATTACCTGTGAAAATATTATTGTTTCTCGTCATCCTTGTTACCTTCCCCTAAATAACAAACCTTTCCATGTTTTCTCATGCTGCTCTGCACCTGGTTTCCCATTTGTTCCTTTGGTATTGATCACCCGGCGCTACCCAAACCCTGACAACTTGCTGGTTTCTCAGATTTCCAGTAGCACCATTAATCTCTTGATTTTCACAGGAGGGCTTACGCAGAGCTAATTGATTGCCTCATTTTTAGTTCTTTGAAGACTGAAACCATTGTACAAAGTCCCTGGTTCAGTAACAGATGAGGACCTGGAAGCCGATGAAATGCTTTGCTTGTGCTAGGCACGACATATAAATATAAACCCTGTTGGTTTATCTCCTGTAAGTATAATTAGCCGCTCAGATGAAGGATTATAGTGCTCGCAGTATTTGCTCTGGAATGAAAGCACTTGCAGGGCTATGAAGTACTGCACAAGGCTCTGGTAAATCAAATCATCTTGAAAATGACATCATAATATTAGGAAATCAAGATCAAGAACAGGAGGCGGGGACCCCAATTCACAAAAGATTTTAGTGCAATTCACTTTCTTGAATGTTTTCATGGGTCTTGTCTTTGCTATTCTTTTCCCTTGCTGGATTTTGGGCCATTTCTCCCAAGTCAGGGCTGTTTCATCCAAGGTGAGGAAATGTATCAGACTGATGAAGGGTTGTGTCACCATCCACTACAGCCCTCCTGCTCGGCAGGCATCTCTCCGTGGCCCCACCCAGCTCGTAGCTCTGCAGCTCAGGACAACCTTCCAGTTCTTCCTGTGCATGCCCCACGCTGTGTGAAGACACCAGAGATGGGTACACATTGTACCAGCCTCTGCATTTAAATTTTGCCCTGGTCTGGCTGCTGTGTGTTGCACATGTAAACTCATTCCTCAGATACTAAATTCATTTGAAGAGCATGGCAGAGAGAGGAAAGAAACTACTCCCCTTGCCTCTGTTCTTACAAATGTCTCTTTATATTTTCATTCTCCTTGAATGCCTGGCAGAAATTCTTTTCAGATATTCTAAATATCACAAGCAGTTCCAGGTAGCAGAACAAGTACTATTCCCTAAAAAATGGAACCTCCTTGCTTTCTTTGCCCCTCTGGAGGGGAATCCATGAGGAATGGCTGAATGGTGGGCTAAGAGCGACTTGGATTTGGCTCATGTGTTCTTGGTCAGGTTATTTCCATTTAACATTCTAAGAAGACTTGGTAAAAGCATCAGACATTTGCTGGAGTCATATCTCCAGCTCATAGAGCACATCTACAGAACAGCGTTTTCTAATCTCTGTCTCTACTGTGGACATGCTTTTAAACCTTTTATGTTAATATGTGATGGCTGCTCTATAAGCTGACGTCTCAGAAATGCCTAAGAATGCCCGGCCAGGCAGGCAGACAGCCTCATGAAACAGCATAACACTGGGAATCCCACCTTTGGGGTTCTGTTTTTACTTAATAATTAATTTCATTTTCTTGATGCCTCAGTTTACCCATCTGATCATTAATGTATTCCTCAGGAGGCAATGAAATACTTAGGTTAGGGAGCCTTGCACAGCTAGAAATGATGCTGATGTTTTTCTTTAACATCTAACTGGCTGGCTGAGATCCTCCAGGGTTGATTAGATCAACTCTGATCAGCACTTCTTAATTTTTTTTTCATTGCAGGAGGTGTAAATGTTTTCAAAGCATGTTTTTTTTCTGAGCAGTGAGCATCTGAGGTGCACTGAGATGATGCAGTAAAATACAGAAAAGGCAGTTGCAACATTACACAACTCATCCTCTGTCATTAATTAAAGTCCAGTATAAATTCTGTCAGCCCAATTAACTAAAGCAGACGCTATAAAATCTCATTTCTTCTTCCTCCCTCTTCCTTCCCATCAACTATTTAACAGCAGACAGCAGGTGAAAGTGAACACACACTGTTTGTCTCCACAGTTTTTCCAAAACATGCTTGAGACTGTTGAATGTGCTTTAAAGAATTAATGCTGAACACAGCTTGGTAAATGACAAAGCCCAGCTGGCCGGGGGTTCCTCCCCCTTGTTTCCCTTCATCTCAAATGGTTCCCCACGTGCTGACTATGGGACTATCAGCCCCTCTTAGGTTTGAGTGCCTGCGAAGTCAGAGGGTCCCCATCAGCACTCCCACGCCAGCTCTGGGATTCTGGCTGCAGGAGAAAAGCCGTTGTCACCATGGACACCACAACAGGGAGGACTAATCCGAAAATATTGATAGGGTGAAATGTCAGCCGCTGAAATCTAACTGGCATGTGATCTTTAAAGGAGAATGGTGAATCGTCTCTTAGTCGGGATAGGTGAGGAGATCTCTGACTGCAGGGAAGCTTTGGCTTCAGGGAAACCCAAGGGCTGATTTGCATCTTTTTATTATTAATAGCAGTGTTACTGCAGCAGCAGCCCAGTGTGGTTAGACGCTGGATAAAGAGAAAACAAAACCTGTGTCAGCATCTGTGAGTCTGCTGAGTACTAGGCAGGATCTAGGTGGGACTGGAAAGACTGAGCTGAGACCCAGGACATCTTAGACACCAGGCTGCTGAGCCCTGACACATTCAGCACCAAAGCTGAACCTCAGGGAAGGGCACATCCCCAGACCCTGGGAGCTGTGTGATGTTGGGTAGTGACCTCCTAGTGAGAGGGGAAGGTTGCTGCTTTAGGTCCTGCCTTGTTTAGTCCACGTTGGCAGTGTTTGCTGCAGCATAACAGCCCCGATGTCCCCTGGGAGTTAAAATGCAGAAGATCTTTCATTCCCGAACCACTGCTGTGGGACAGCTGTGATTTGGGAGGATAATAGAGTCTGCTCTCCCAAAGACTAACAAAGACCTTACAAATAAGACCATTTATCATTCTGGAGGGTAACTTTCTCATCAGTTTTCAAATCAGAACCTCCTCAAATCCCAGAGCTAATCAGACACTGATTTACTGCTTGGTTTTGCCATATAATTTGCAAAAATACATCCACAAGCTGGGCTGCAATGGCTGTGTCTTTGCATTCTGGAATTCTCTGAATACATCTGATTACATTAGTCAGTGTCGAAGTAGTTGTGAAATGGAAAGGACAACTTCAACAGACCCAAGTTTGCTGCTTCTCTTGGAATATTTAAATGGTCTTAATGTTTTAAAATCATACACTGTCTGTGTCACACTGAGATCTGTCTTCTAATGTTCAAGAAAAATGTCCCAGAATGGGCTTTCCTCTGGCATGAGATGTGATTGAGCAGAGACAGTATCTGAAAGATTAAAAGGCCTTATCTTGTTGTGAAAGATGGGAACTTTGAGAAGTCTCTTAATTGACAGAAGCCTGCAGGTACAGTCTGATGCTCTCTCAACATGCCAGGGATGAGTGACGGAGGAGGAGATGATTCCTACAGTAGAGATCAGATTTTAGATCAGTTCTCCAAGATTGCCTTCTAGGAAATCCCATGAGAACAACACATTGAGAGGAATTTATTGTCAAGGAGAAGAGCAAGACAAGCACTTTTGTGGTAATAGCACAGCTGCTTTTCAGAAACTTACAGGATGAAAATGGACCTACTTGAACTTAGAAAAAGGAGAAGGAAAAGGCAGGAAAGAAAGAGAGAAAGAAAAAGAAAAGAAAAGAAAAGAAAAGAAAAGAAAAGAAAAGAAAAGAAAAGAAAAGAAAAGAAAAGAAAAGA
>JANIJG010001307.1:0-18665 GCA_024611175.1 Megaceryle torquata | reverse complement strand
AAGGAAAGGAAAGGAAAGGAAAGGAAAGGAAAGGAAAGGAAAGGAAAGGAAAGGAAAGGAAAGGAGAAAGGAAAGGAAAGGTTCTTTGTTTGACCTTTTTAGGAAAGTAATTCCTGTTTTCCAGTTCCAAATTACTTCTCCTTTCCATATGCAAATGGTGATTTACACCCTTCCTCTTCTCCCACCCTCCCCATACATCTCAGATGGGTTCCCCATGCTCACAGAGGTGATTTTTTTCCCTGAAATGACAACGATGCTGTTACATACTCGCTCTGTCAATCTTACTGCGGGGCACTGTCGCTGTGAGAGGGGAGAAATGGATAACAAGGGAGATAGCAGTGGAGAGGGAGGGAATGCAGGTCACCACAATCATTTACCAAGACCCTGTGAGATAACTGGCCACTTAGAGGACTAGGGTGTGCAGTTTGCAATGCAAACAGCTCACAAGACAGACTAAATGCAAAGGAATTATATGTTCCTTATTATAATGTTTAAATGACTTGCTAGTGCTCATTACCAGCTTGTTAAAACAGCGTGGCAGCCAGAATGGCTATTTATGGTTAGGCAGTGGTGCTGACGGGATTTCAAGCCATTATTAATATTGTTTGCTCCAATTTCAGTGCAGATATTTTGGTTTTTTTAATCATATTGAAACATATTTTCTTTCCTCTTTATTTCAGTGGATTTTCAGATCTGTTCTTCAGATACACAGTGTAAGTATTCAAACAGTGGTGGTCTTTCTGCCTGCCAGGCAGGCTCTGAAATGACCCTTGAACTGTGTTATGATTGTTGCATTGCTATTGCTGGCTTTTATGCTAATTAATTTTTAAAAGGACTGAGGCAGTGAGTAGGAAGTTCGTTTGCACTATATTATAATTAACGCAGGATAAATCCGACTGTAATCAGGATGTTTTGATTGCAGTCTAGAGGGATTTCTGGATGTCCTTTTTAGCCGTGGCATCACGTGAAACTGATTTTGACACTCTTAGAATTAAGGAATTGAGACAGGAACTGAGGGTGTTGGATAATTCAGGAACAGCTAAGCCTTGAGAAGGAGACTCTTCAAACCCATTTGGTCCACCTCAGCTCACAGGCAGAGATCAAGGATCTGAGGAGACAGTTTAAGGAACAAATTTCCAGATTCTTATTCAGTGTTACTGAATTTACATTCAGGGCTATGATGAATTTTCCCTATCAGCATTTCCAGCAAAAAATTCTAAGAGACATCAGTGTCAGGAAATTTTAAAGCTTATGCAGAATGAGCCAGACCATCCTTTGTTGCCTTAACATCTCCAAACTGTCTCCTCTCGTAAAGCAAACACAGAAGAGATTGCTTTGGGATATTTCTCATAATCCTTGTCATCAGTTCTTAACTGTCGCAAAGGAATGAAGGGTCCAAATTATCAGCAAGACTGTTTTGAAAGACTCTCAGTTTTGACATAAAAAAGGCAGGCTAATTAATCAGTGCAGTGACAAGAAAAGATATGGTTGAGTTTCCATAGAAAAATATATCTGAGCATAAATCCAGACTGTTTATTCAGGCCTTGTCTTCAATAATCTCTCCTCTCTCATCCTAAACATGTCAGCAGGTTCTCCAATTCTTTGTTCCCAAAGCCTTTCAAAGGACTTTTCCCCTGACAGCCAACAAACACGCGGATGAAACACTAACTCTGCTTGCTCATTTACAAGTGCTCTTGGCAGCTTAATGCACATACACATGTTTTCTCAATGCATCAATTCGCAAGATTCGGGATGTAGGAGAAATTTTCTCGACGTTGTTGGCACAGGTTTGTTCCTGATGGATAACACAACAGCATTTGAATAATTTTCAATACAAAATATTTTCTAGCAGACTAACATAATTGTTCTATCTAAACAGTCATGGCAGGTGCCCCAGATATTCAAAGCCAGCAGAGTTCAGCTCAGCTTAGCATTTGCATTGTCCCATATTCACTGTGTTCAGTTTTTCAACGAAAACCAGACTGGTGGTGTGATGGAAATGGACAGGAGCTAAGCAGTAATTCCTTTCTGCTGAAATACTTAGAGACAACTACACCACAACTTTGCTCAGAGATAAGAAGAAAATAGTTATATGTGGTATTTGGGAGGAAAATGATAGCAGGACCTTGTAAAAAGGCTTGTTCCTTCTCAAGGTGGTGATTCCTTCTCAAAGTGTTGCTGAACTCCAGTAGTCCCCCCTTGTATCATACGTTTTGTGTTTTGAGCTGCAAAGGGGAGGGTCCAGGAGTAACTCCCTGGGCACCACAGCTGCTCCAGCAACACCCAAGAGTGGTGCCAGCATATGGTGGGGAGGTGCAACCACTTGTTGAGTGTACTGTGTCAGTGTTGATGAGCCAGCATCCCCCCAGCCTGCTAACTGAAAGCAAATTAGCAAGCAAACCAATTCCCGTGGCACTCAAGTGACTGATATCTGTAGCAAAACCTGACAATTCCTGTTATTACTGTTGTGCTGCCTGAAGAAAGGCATTTTACAGGGTCAGAAAGAAGGATGTTTCACATCTAGCCTTCATCAATGACTTACATTCCTTGGCTCTTTTTGTTTAGCCTTTGAAAGAGGAGGACTGCTGTGCTGACAGGGAATTCTTCCGTTTTATTGTGGCATTGGAGCATAAACGAGATATGACAGAACATCTTCAGGTTGCCTTTGGCATAGTTCTGTGTTAAATGTTGCTTTAAATTGAAGGTTTTCTGCATGGCGGTGGCCAGACACACCAGGTCTACCCTCCTTTGCTGTATAGAGAATTTTCTTTTTTGCAATTTGAGTTGAATTTATTTCCGAGAGTCTTCTGTCCTATTTTATGTTGAAGTGCTAAGCTAAATAAATAGGATTTAGATGATTAGAATCCCTAGGTGCACATTTTGAAGCAGCTCACAAAGCCATTAAGGATGGATAAGAGCTTCTTTGGGTTCTGATGAGGTCCTTGTGCTACAGCCTGTATAGCTTTGATAGCTTGCCTTTGCTATCAGCACTCAGATGTGTGTGCTCATGTTCCTTGACCAAAGGCCACCTGAGTTCAATCCATGCCCAGTGCCCTCTGCTGCAGTCAGGTTCGCTTACTTGGGGAAGTGCTTGGTACCCCACGACCTCAGGAGAACAGGGAATTTGGTCTCCAAACTACACCTCTCATCAGCCCCAGCGTCTACGGGACGGAAAACTCTCAGGAATGTTATTATTTTGCATGCTTGGTAACCTTGACATCTATATTTTATTCATGTGTAGTCACTGTGAAAAGTATTAAAAATGCTGTACAAACCCCACATCATTTAAACAAAGCTTCTGGAGTACAATGGCTCTATTTAAAATCAAAGACAAGCATTGAGGCCAAAGAGAAGAGAAAGATCTGCAACTTCATGCAAATTAACAAAGACAATTACATTCTTATAATGAAGAGATTTTTTTTTTCTAAATTCTGTGCTTGTAATTATAATTAGGCAGTCATACATAGACATCTTGCAGGACACTGAATTGAATTTTACACTTGCAGGGACCTTTTTTGAATGTTGATGCATGAAAATGTGTGAAGTTATGTCCCCAGATAATGACAGAATTCATTTTCTTTGTTTGATTCAGTGACTTCTTTGCTGTGCAACAGATTTGGAATTCAAGGTTGAAACCAGACCCTTTCAAGGAAAAAAACCCCAAGTTTCTGACTCAAGCCTGTGCTGGAGAACCTGCTTGTGTTGGGGAGCTGTGAGCCCTTTTAGAGTTTGTTGACATGTTCAAGAGCTGCTCTGAATGAGAGATTAATGTAGGGGGCTTGCGGAGGCTGCTTTCTTGGGAATCACATCACAGTTTCGTATGAGGTGTGTCACAGGAAAAGAACAGGATGGTCACTGGTAACTCATTATCCACTTGTTTGAAAATAGAATTTTAAGTGATATTCAGCTATTAGAAATCTGATTGAAATACAGTGTATTAAGAAAGGAAAACTCTGGAGTACAGCATTTCCAGGCAAGGAGACCCTGTGGTTGCCTCAGTTATGACTGCTCTATATACCCCTGACCTACACAGATGACAAACATCTAAAGGAGAATACAACCCCTCCTCCTCCACCATGCCGCACGGTCTTCTGGCAAGTTTGAGTACCAGTCTGGTCTCAGAGCATCTCATCTTGCAGCAGCCATGTGCTTGGGCACATGGTCCAGGTTTCTTGGTGGCAGTATCACAGAATCACGGAATGGTTTGGGTTGGAAAGGGACCCTTCAGGGTCATCTCGTCCAACCCCCGAACTGATGGTAATCATAGTAAGTTTCTGCAGACATCGCTGTAGCAAGGAGCCTCTGGAGAATCCCCAGGGAAAGGCTCTGGATTAACAGCAGAGCTAAGAAAGGGGGGTCTCTTGGCTGAAGAGAATGTCTCACAGTCATTCCTTCTGCTTCTTTATCCACGGCCAGGGCCATTCACTGGGCTAAATCTGCTCCTCACAGCTCCAGGCTGCTGAAGGGAGAAATAAATGACAGTTGGTTTTACAGTCAGCTGCCAGAGCTGCGACTTGGGCTGTGCAGCAAGAGAAGCCATGGGAATAATGAACATTCAGTGGCAGGCACTCTTCTGAACTCCTAGTCATGCTCCTCGAGTTGTCCCAGAAATGGAACAAGTTTCACAGCATTGCTCACCTTAATAGACACCTGGAAGTGACTATACCCCAAATGTGTAGGGAGGTAAACAAAAAATGACTTGGTTTAAGTAAAAATGTGTATCTGTCATGAGTTACGACATAGAGGATTTAGAGCTCTGATCTCAATCATGCTAGTGTGTTAATTTGCCTGTCACAACCCTTGTGGTGATGATGACTTCACCACATCCCTTAGGAATGGGCTGAGTGTCCCGTTGCTCCTTCTCTTTATAATATTTTCGTCGTGTCTCACCTAGAAGGTCCTTTATTTCCCTAGTATTGTTCTTTGCCAGGTGCTGACTCTGCACAGAGATTTGCTAATTGTAATTCAAATTATTCATTACAGTTCAGATGAAGGCAACAAATTAATCCATTAAAATGTGAAAGATCAAAGCATCTCATCCCTTTTTCGATCTGCAAGTGAAAGTAGCAACCCAGGAGTCTCACAGAGTGTGAGTAAAAAGCAGTAGAAGCAGCTGATTGAAAATTGGAGTTTTCTTGCTGCAGGAAGCACCAGCATTTTCTCCCTTTTTTGTACTTGGATGAAAGATGAAGATGGAAAATGTCAAAGGGCTTGCTTTCAAAAGACCTTTTTGACACTGCCACACAGAACACTTTCCATACTAGTCAGCTCAATTGTTTGTGTTTCCTTCTAGAATTGATGCTCTGGACCTTTTTCCCACTCATTCCTGCCTTGAACTCATGGTCTTCTTTGAGCTGATGCATCAGTCCTGTATTGCCATGTTGCCCTACATCCCAAAAGAGAAGCACATGGCATCCATGCTGAAATGCAGCACATCCTGACAGATTCAGCATCAACCCAAGTTCTCCATCTCTAAATTGTTTTGCTTCTACTTCCCCGACCAAAAAAAAATTAAAATTTCAGCTTTTCCCCTGGAAAAAAATTTGAAACATTGAAAATGGAGCAAAGCCACATTTTCTGTCAGCCTTTTTTTCTCCTGCAATGCAAATCCATCCTGACAAACTATCCCCGTCCACTTCTAAGTGGAGTATTGAGAGCTCTGGAAAACAAGACCCCGTGTTTTTAAGCAGAGCATTAATGGCCATAGGAGAGGAAGAAATTCTCTCTATCACTCCAGGCCCTTCACTGCTCAAAGCCTCCTGATACTCCAGCTGTACCAGGAGCCTCAGGTGACTCATAGCAGGGCTGTGGATGTTTGTTCTGGAGACAGGCAGTTAGATGAATTTGTCCTCAATCTTTCTGAAGATGCTAACAAGAGGATAACCAGGTAATGCTGCTTTTGGGGATGGGTGTGGAGCAGTTAACAGCTTGAGTGAAGACGTGCACCAATACCTTGACTTCCTATAAAAGGCTTATATTACTGGACCAAAATAATGTAGGAATAAACCTCTCTAATAATAAAAATAAATGTCTCCTTGAGATCTCAACTGATATGCACAGTGACCACCCGCATAACTGTTTAGTTACATGATAACTGTACAGAACCTGTACATGCCCAGGCTGTGGTACCAGTAAATGCCACCAGTAAGTGATGGTAGGAGTACAAACTCCTGGGAGCAGGTCAGTGTTGATGAAACCCTTGCAGTAGCCCAGAAAACTGCTATTTTATTAGAATAATACAAGCCATTTTAGCAGCATGAGCCATGTTATCATGGGCCACCGAAGCTCTCAGCTACCAGTGACTGCTGAGAAATGCCTGCTTGCATGTGAGAAGTAGGAGGGCAGGTAGCAAGTGGCTCTTGACAATATAGGAAGCTGAGTATGTAGAAAGGCTGATGGTTTAACCCTGCAGCCCAGCAGCTGCCTTGCTCTTAGTCTCAGAATGGACTGCAGATGGCCTCAGAAAACCTTCTGAAAGGCAATAACTATTTTCCAGGTGGATCAGAGAGTGGATAAGTGTTATAGTAAGATAGTTTTTCCTTCTTGCTTTAGTAAAAGTATATCAATATCGTGGTTTTCAGTAATGCCAGGGATGAATGAAAGATGCAAATGAAAATACCTGTCATTGATGACTTCTACCACTCCTGTCATAACATCTAAGCTACTTCCATAGAAAACCAAAAGAAACAGCTCCTGAACTAGCTTCCATCAATTTCCCTTTCCTTAAATCAGTTTAGCTCTTTGTCTCCAACAAAAGACTAATTTCACTCTGTCAGGCTGTTCTGGACCGAGGTCAGGTCAGCCTGGCTGAGGGCAGGCAGTAGAAATGCCAAAAGCCTGAAAGGCTGAAACTGTGAACTTCAGGAGAAAACCAAAGAAAGGAGCACGTGAGATAATGCCAGTGCAAAGATGTTAGACTGGCTTTTCCTACTTTTTTTCCGTTGTGCTGCCAGATGGAGAAGGAAAGCACTCCCCATGAAGGATCACTAGAAGATTCAAAAATATGTTAGGCAAGTGCCTTTTAGTCACCTTGTGTTCTGAGGGTTGAGGTGTTTAAGGGCAAGAAGTGAAAAAAATAGAGAGAAGCCAACAGAACAAGGATAAATATCTACCTGACTCTTGGGAAGACCACTATCTCCACAGGCATGCCCCAGTACTTTTACAGGGATATCCATTCCTGTGCTTCCACTGAAATCCCACTCTGGTGATACAAAAGCTTCATATATTTCCAGATATTTCCAGATATTTCCAAATATTTCTTAGTCCACCATCCTAATACACTCATACACTTACTGCCTTTTTTTCTCCTTACCTTTAACAGCCATGGTACCAAAGCTGTGGCCTTACCATGATCATCACCTCCCTGAAACCCCTTGGACAGCTTTGTCTTGAATGATTTTTCAGCCATAAATTCTCAGTGATGGGAATGAACAGCTGATAAAGTGCATTTTTCTCATGGCCAGCAACTGGGACATGTTCCCTGATGCCTTTTAGCCAGGGACAGTGGTAGGGGGGTGTGGGAGGGAAAAAAGGAGGTTGCCTGCTTCTTTGCTCTGGAAAAACCCACACTTCAAATGCCATAAGGGAATGTACATTTCTGCTTGGCTGACTCATCTGTCATCCCAGTACAACAGCTTGACAGCTTGCTGCACACGCCTGTGCGCAGACACGGTCACCAGATCAAGGCACAGAGGGTGTGCATTTAACACAGGGAACTCCCAGTTTGCTTACTGCTTTTTTTCAGCAGACCCTCTCCAAAGAGATGTGATTTTTTTTCTTGCCTCTCTGGATTTACTTTGGAAGTTTTCTCCTGCTGGTGAAGGACACGGCGAGATGAACACACTGATGGTGCAGGCAACTGCAAACCTGCACCTTGGATGACTATGGTGATGACTGAGAACTTGACAGTGGAGGAGAAAAAGAACAAGACCTAAGGGCCAGAGACTTATCCCAGTTGCACCATTACAAATCTATGGTTGTTCCTTAGGTGCCAAAGGATGTGCAATACATTTCTCAGAAAGCAAGTCAAGTGGACTGAAAGCTGCTCCTCTAGCAGCGCCGAGGCTGCACACCCAGTGAACAAACTGCTTGCAAGCGAGAGAGCAGTAGAGAAGCTCTTGCTCCCTGCATCTCGGGTGGGCTTAGAGGGGAGCTGGGTCCTCATAGCTGCACAGGATGGGAACTGTCAGAAAGCAAAGGTGCTGCCACACTGTCAGCCTTTTGCTGAAGCATAGGCGAGGCTGACTGCAGTGCGTTACCCCTAATACACCATGGGTAACTGCACGCTAACGGATGTTGTCAAGCCAGGCTTTTGGTTAGTCCACTTGTGACATATTGATCAGGTACTTTCATCAGCCAACTATCCAGCTGGGGAGAGGAGAAAGAATACTGATATACTGTATTTTTCTGCCTGAGGGAAAGACAATTCCATGACAGATCATGTCTCTGAGAGATGTTAATTGCAATGTTGCCTCTGGGAAAAAATCCTGTCTTAGAGTTGAGAATAAGTCTTACGAGGAGCGGCTGAGGGAGCTGGGATTGTTTAGTCTGAAGAACAGGAGGCTGAGGGGAAACCTTCTCGCTCTCTACAAGTGCCTGAAAGGAGGTTGTAGAGCGGTGGGTGTTGGTCACTTCTCCCATGTAACTAGTGATAGGACAAGAGGGAATGGCCTCAAGTTGCACCACAGGAGGTTTAGGTTGGACATGAGGAAGAACTTCTATACCAGAAGGGTTCTTCAAGACTGGCACGGGCTGCCTGGGGAAGTGGTTGAATCGCCATCCCTGGATGTATTTAAAAGCCACTCAGATGTGGTGCTGAGGGATATGCATCTGCACGGGCAAATATAACCCAGTAAGCATTCAATTCTACATATACATACCACTGTTCTTCAGGAAGCTTCTCACAAAACTCTCAATAACTCCTCATTTGGCCTGCCCTTAACATGACTTCATCTCCTTTGTTGCACTCTTTTAACGAAGCTTCATTAGATATCATCTTGAGCTGTTTTTTTCTGGTGGCAATGCAGTGCCTATCCGAGAGAGAAATCTTGCTGCAATGCAATCAGCTGAAAATTGCACATGCAATAAGTGTATAATTGAATTTTTATTAGCACACTTTTCCTGCATTCTTAATTTCTTTGCACAAAATGTTTCGCTGTATTTTTCTCTCCATAAACGAGAGTAATTTTTTTTCAGAGGCAGTTATTGTCACACTTCTACCAGGAAAAGTTAAAATGTAAAATTTTGCAACTATCTAATTAACTTTCTTTTGCTCTGTAGTTAAAATGTAGTTAAACCCCTAAGCATTCATTCAACTTTAATGAGGATAGGAAAGTAATTGCATATGTATTTCTGTATAATTATGACTTAATTGCATTACAAGTCGATTTATCTTTTGCTTATTTAGCCAAGCTCAGAAAATAATGTATTAAGGATGAGTTGATGTTTATTTGGACTGTTTTAAAGAACAACACGATTAGGAACAGAGTACTCTTAAACGTCAGTGCATAGAAGAGGTGTAAGCAATAGATTTTTTTACAGGTTTAGCATAGACTTTCCCTAACGGTGAGGTTTAAATGCTTGTTACCAGCTGTAGAGGTGAGAAAACTCTTCAAAGATCATCAGGAAGCCAAGATACAAATCTTTCTAGCGTCGGGTTTTTTTCTGACTGGTTTGAAGATCTCAGACAGCTTTGAAAAAGGATCTTAGTTGCCACTTCTAACGTAATTTGGGCATCAAGAAAGTCAATTTTGCTGGTCCAAGGAAAACCACTTCATGTTGGAAATAGTTGTGAGCCACTGAAAAATGCTGTCTTCTTCCTCTGGTTCTCCAGTGTCACCGTGGTCCCGTGTTGCTGTGGAACACGTGGGTGTTCCCCAAGGCCTGGAAGACAGTGTGCCTCGTTTAACATGCAAGTCTGGAAGTCAGGGAAATGGGAATTGTTGTGCTTTTCAAATGAATTTACAAACCACTATTATTTCAAGGTGAATAGAAGGAGCCATTCTAGAGTGACATTTCAAGGGTGATAAAAGGTGCTGTCTGAGAAAATCAGGCTGTTATCTATCCAAGTAAATTCAAGACACTCATAGGAATAAGATTGATTGTTACTAAACTCATGGAACAGTCTCTGGAACAAATTTGTTCCATGTTAACTGATGTTCTCTATCTCTTGTGTGCTCTTCTGGTAATGATATTGATATTTCCTAATGCTCTTCATTATAGTACCCAGCCTTCAGCTGCTTGGGAATGTGTCTGATTCTACATTTCAGCAAAGATTTTTCATGCTTTATATCTGCCTCATATTTTTTTCTTTTCTTTCAGCAAGATCTGTACAGTATTTTTCCATCAAGAAACACAGAATAGTGTGTTTAGGCAATGTTAGAAAATACTCTATGAAGGACAACACAACATGAACTTCTGCTGGGTCACATTTATCCTGTGAAATACTCAGGCGTCTGTGGATTAAAGCTCGGTGCTAACCAAGTGCCTTGTACTATTGTACAAAACAATAAAAATACAAAGGTCTCCGAATGAAACGTTGATCTAAAATATATATGACTTATGTTAATAAACACATGCAGCATGCATATAGACTATTCTTTCAGATCACATTTTTAATATTGGTTTCATTTTGGTCAGAAATGATGCAGTCACTTCCCAAAGATCCACAATACTTTGTGAATGGCTCTTCCATTCTCCACACAGCTTAAATATGTGTAACTTCTTCTGGAAAAGGCTTCTCCTTACTCAGAAATTTGTTTCTGTTTCTGACATCAGGGAAATAATAATAATAATGAAAAAAAGAAAACTGAAAACTTTAGCTACAACCCATCTTTTTATTGCCACGGTTATGGAAAATTTAGATTTTCATTAAAACCCAAATATTTCTCAAGAGCTGTCACCACAGAAGACCAACTCTGCATTTAAATGCATAATTGTCATTGATTATGCATTTATTGTATGACTTAGATAAATTCTTCTTTTGGATCTATGCCTGAGTATTTGGCCCTTGAGAGAGGGTCACTTCTGAGTTCATTTCAAGAGAATCTGCCCTGATATTTACTGGGAAAAGCAATACATTAAAAAGGCAGGAATGTGTGGGAAGGTCGCTCATGCTCACTGCATATACCTAAGCTCTGTGACTGCAGACAAAAAGGGACTGGACATCCAGGATATCGGGAAGATGAAATTAATATGTGCTGGAATTAGTCTGAAGTAGCTGGAAAAGAGGGTCTGGAAGGGGAGAGGCTGAGGGAGTGACAATGGTTTATACCACAATGAGAAAGAGTGGTTATGAGTATGGTACCTGCTGCAGAAGGTGCTACATAAACCAGCCCTAGTACTGCAGTTGTTCCTGGAGGAGAAGGAAGTGGTGGTGAGGTTATGACTGAGATGGCCAGTGTCTGCTGGCTGCAATGGGCTTTCCCTGCAAGGCTGGACGTCTGGCCCACAGCCTCTGAAGATTGGAGTCGGGATCACAGTTACAGATCCTGTTTCTCCACCTTGATGCCTTCTGTGCTATGCCCTGGTAGAAAAAGAGACAGAAAAAGGAGGGGTCTCAGGCTGCTGTGGTAGTAACCCCCAGTTTCAGCCTGAGGGGACCTGCAGTGCTTGTGAGTCTCTGCCCTGCAGAGTCAGGGTCACAGTGAGCACTGGTCATGGCACTGATGGTGATCAATTCCACCATGGCACGTGGAGTCTGTCCCCTTGGTTCCCAGCCTCCTAGAGTCTGTCCATCCCATGTCCATGTGTGCCCCAGCACAAGGAAGGGACAGGCTGGGAACAAACATTCGGGTGGATGGAGACATCTGGACAGCTGTTTTCAGCAGCGATGATGTCTCAAAACCACCTCAAGAATCATAAACCGCATGGCATCAGCTGTGAGTGGAAATCACTGGCCTGGCCAAGAACCCCCTGAGCGACAGGGAGATTGAGTGTACTTGGGAAGAGGAGACCAGTGCCTGATGAGGGGGTAATGAAGTGCAGCGGAGTTGTTATGAAGTGGTTATTGATCACGTTTACTCCCTTCCTTTCTCTCCCTTTTGACTGCAGCCATGTCAGGCCTGAGATCCTCAAGCTTGTAGGGGAGACACAGGGGGTCTTCCTTTTACTGAACACACAGGGGATGGTGCCCGGCCACCAAGCTCTACAAACACACCATGTGTACATCCCAGAGAAGTACTCTCCTCCTTCATCCTTCTGTGGGGAATTTCTAACTCAGGGAGAGTGTCTTCTTCAGTCCTTGAGCCTGGCACAGTGTATGTGTTGACCAGCCTGGCTTTCAGAGCCTCTGCCAATCAGTGCCTTTCTACAAAGGCCCTGGGTCCAGGCCATGCCAGCTTCTGCTGGAGGGAATGTTTCCAACTGGCCAGGCAGAGAAAGCAGAGCTCTTCTGGTGAGTAATGACAGGCACGAGACCAGTGTCTGGAGGGATGCACTGTTTTGTCTCAGGAGCTCTAGTTTCCATTGTTGCTCTGTATTCACAGCCAAAGACACTTCCCTTGTAAACAGGGTATCTCCTTAGATGGGGATTGAGACTCTGATGCCTTCAGTACTGTCTAAACCCTGGCCATAGCAGACTTTTGGCACCTGAGTTTAGGGTAATTAATTTTATCTGTCCCAGGCCACTCTGGGTTCATTCCTGCTCTGCCGACTACAACAGGGAGCAGATTTGTGCCACCAAAGTCAACCTCTACATTTGGTAAAATGCAGGACACCCAAACTCCATTTTCTAGACCTCCAGTGACTATAGAATGGCTTTTGTATCTTGGCTGGTGGCTCAAGGCTGTGTAGGTTGAATCCCATCCTTCAGCCTTTCTGCATAGTCACAGGCAACAGGCAGCTCCAGAAGAAAATTAATCCCACATATGTTAGGTGCCTTCAGAAGGAGAGATGTATTTCATATTTTCTTCTCCCACAAAAACTATAAATAAAGGAAATTGAGTTGGAGGGAGGGGGAAAATTGTGCAGTTTTTCTTCAGAGAACAAATGTAAAGTCCTTCTTATTTGCTTTCTACTTGCCAGTTTTTCTCAGCACATTTGTGTGATATTTTGCTACTTTCTTTGCAATACAAAGCTACAAATACCCTTCTAAGTGCAAACTGAGATTCTCACGCACTTATGTGATTCCAAGAGCTGTGGCTGAACACCCCCCCAACCCCCCCACTCTAAACATCATGATTCTTATTTAAAAAGTGAAGAGTGCTAGAGACATCAAGTCAACACAACTGAAATGTGAATACTGATTTGCAAACTATTTGTAGAGAGAAAAAAAAAAGGAGGGAGAAAATAAAGCTGAATTCCAAATGCTTTTCAAGAAAGGTGCAGTTTGCTCTTGGATTACTCCTGAGGGAAATAGTGAAGAAATAAGCTATATTTGAGACAAAAGATCTCTGTAACAAGTCATGTACCTTAGAAAGTGAAATTCATCCTCATGCTGGGAGCCAACACAAGGCCTGTGTATCACAGTCTTCACACTGGGGGTGCTGGAGATCACACAGCTCTTGACACAGATCCGGAGAAGAAATTAATTTCACTCTTACAGAGCAGATGACTCCTGTCATCCTTTCATTTGTGAAATTTAACATTTTTTCCTGGTTATCGTTATCAGCAGCCTATTTTTGCTGAAAATGGATAGTGAGGTGTGACGGCAGTTATCAGCCCAGCTGAATAGCTGCTCACTCCCAGCTCTCTATAAATACAGAATTTCTGAAATAATCTTGAGCACATGTTGGTTAAAAATTCAAGGGCATATGAATAATGAATATCAATGGACACTCCTGCATTAAAATTTCATACTAGCAAAGGAAAATGGAAACAAGACGTTTTCCTGGGTTCTGCAGAACAATTACAAGCACTATTATTTCTCTCTAGAACAGGCTTCCTCCACCGAGGTCTTTAGGGATTGTACTGAGCGCTCCTACAAACACGCCAGGGAAAGCAAACATCTCGGTAGTTAAAGGTGCAGAGTGCTTGGGGCAAAGCCATTTTTTCTTTATGAACTTCCTAACTGTGGAATGTAGAGTCAGTTCTAGAGAATTACACATTTTAAAGCTAGAAATGAACATTAAAGGAATGCTGAATAAGCCAGGTCTGCAAAGGCCATTCCATTGCTCTCCTCTTCTAGGCCATGGGGCTTTTAGAAAGGCATTGAATCTTAATTTCAAGATTTCATAGGTGGCTGTAAGGCCAAGGACTGGCTGATACTGGCTTTGAAAATCACTGTTCTAGTTTAATCAGGAATTAATTAAAGGAATTTCTTTGCCATGGGAAAATGCCTATGGGTCCATATCACAGTATGACTTCCCATAGAGCTTGACAAAAGGCCTGGTGTCCTTAAAACATTTCTGAGGCTCTTTTTGGAGGTAGTTGGAGCTTCACAGGATTCTCCTGGAAATATGGACATCTTTATAGCAAGTAAAGGCATCGCCAAGGGGTGTTCTCATGCCTGGCAGTGAGAGGGAAGGAGACAAATTTGGGGATTAACCATAGTAAAATGCTGAAGTAGAGGCACAGTCACTCCAGCTTATTATGCAAAAGCACAGGTTGAGATTATGACAGGAGACAGCTTAATTCCCTTTTCAGTTCCTCTCTGCTGCCTGGCAGAGCAGTGGGAAGTCAGCTGGTTCAGCGTGCTCAGAGGACTGCATTTTCCCATTTACAGTCTTTTCTTCCCCCTCCCCTTTGCCTAAGCAGTTTGATTCCAGCTGCCACTCTAAGGTGTTAGCGACTTGTAGCTGTGGGTTCTAAGGAGTCTCAATGTGCCTTAATGATCTGTTGTTTAGCAGAGCAGATCAAAGGGATGGCAGTAGCCGATTGAGGCTGATTTGAATAATGACATGGAAACCTCCTGTTTAGGAGAGACAGGCCTGTTCCTTGTCTTTGCTTTGTGCCTGGTGTCTACCTGCCTCTCTGGCTGTTTAGCAGCCTGCTTTCCTGGGGCTGCCCAGTTCTGCAGTTGTGTCTTTGGGGTGCCCAAAGCCAGGGATTCAAGGACAGATGAAGCTCTCAAGAGGTAGGAGAGCCTCGTGTGGCATTTAAAAAAAGACTGTAGCAACACAAGTGCCCACTCATCTCAAAAGGAGGAATTCTGAGTTGTGCTGTGCTGTGTCAAGGAGTAAGAGAGACTCAGTGCTGAGGCATGGCCTCAGCTGGCTAGGAGGAGAAACAAGATTCTGGGCCCCATTAACTCAGTGACTCCTGTAGCATCCTCTTCATATCATCAGGCTGATCCTGAAATCCAAGAGGGAAAAAATGCCCTGCTTGAACTCGGCAGTAATTTGTTTTGCTAGCAAAATATTTTCAAGTGAGTGTGTTTGCCAAATGAGACCGTGGGTTGGGAGTCGGGGGGGAGAGGAGGCTGGAAAATGAAGTATTTCAGCAATTATACACATGAAACCAGAGACAGGCTGGATATACTGCAACCCAGTCCAGCTGCCTGACAGTGTAATTAAACCCAGCCTGTCTGGTTGAAATGCAGGAGGCATTTCTGCACTGAGGTTAAATTAAGAGCTGGTGATGACAAGCAGACATTATGGAAATGTCAAAATTAGCATGGGCTGAATGAGAAGGCTGCCTGGCCCTAGCTACAGTCCAGAGGCTCAGAAGGAGCAAGGAAAGGAAAGTCTGAGGAAGATGAACAAATCTCCTCACCATGGCTGCTCCTACCTGCCCTCTGCAGAGCAGTGACTCCATCATATGGACAATTTTTGCCAGAGCTGGTACTTCTGCAAGAGTGGGAATATGAGAAGAGAAACCAAAAGTTGGCTCCTGTTCTGAATGGCCTTGTGGCAGTGTCCTCCTTCCCCAGGAACTGATGGGGGGAGCACCATCTCCTCAGCAAAGGGTAGGCTTTAAAGTTAATAAAAGATTACGGTTCCCACACTCATTTCCAGAGCTCCTGGGTTTCCCCAAGGTAGGGAAGGCTCCTTTGTGTTCAGTCTCACTGCTTCCTAACCTGCAATTGACTTATAATTTTCATTTTTGCTATGTCTATTGCGTGCTTAAACCAAAATGAACAAAACAACTCACAAGTGGGACAGCTACAGTATTTTGTAAACTGTAGAGCTGGTCGGGGAGTCCTTCCCAAAACTCCGGGTGGTTTACTGTTCCTATGAAATCTAGTTTTGTAGAAACTTGGTGGAAATGTTTCAGCCAAACTCCTTGGCTAAGGAAATGAGGAATGCACTTAGACTGATGCTTAGCCTTTCTGGCAGGAAGCACCGCTTCAGATCTCTTCGGACTTGAATGCGTCTTCAGCAGGAACATCAGAAGCTGTTGATATGTTAAGTAAGGTGGGGAAGAAGGGGAGTACTTTTTGTGTTTGCTTGCTGGAGTTCTCCTTCCCTTAGCAAGGCTTCTGGCAATAAAGCTGTTATCTCTGCTGCCTTGACAGGGGCACCATCACAGACTTGCTCAAACCACATCAGGGAGCTGTGAGGAGCATCACCATGAAGCCAAATGTCTCTTTGCAGACCTCTTGTTGCAGTTCCGTGCACTAAAAGGGGAAGGCCCTACCTGTGATCCTTGCATTTCTCCACAAATATCTCTTTAATGCTGAAATGGCCAAAGTAAACACAAAGGGTGAAAGAAATCCTTTATTTAAGAAAATTAAAAGTCTGGCTGGCTCACAGAAATTGCAGTGATTCTCTGGAAAGAAAGGAATAGGTTAAACTGTGTGCAGATGTATATGTTGCTTTAGTTCTGCATTGTATTCGTATGTTGCTTTAGTTCTGCATTGTATTCGTTTGTTACCTGATGCCATGGGCCCAAGTTAAAGCAAAGGAAGCCAGGCTTCTGCCTGTGGGAGAGAATCCCACTGCGAGCTTGTGCCCCAAACACCAATGGCCTTGGTGTGTCCAGGTTCTGCCTCCTCTTGTGGTGAGATGATGGGCAAGGCAAGATGCAGGAAGAACGCGCCGTTTCCATTTGTCAGGAGGAGATACTTGACTAAGCTAACACAAAATCAAGACTAAGTAGAAAAGGGCTAACAGAGGGATACAGCTAATTTGCCTGATGAAGCACTAAAGGGATGAAAGGGACTATTTTTTTTTTCCCTGTTTCTTTCCACCACTCTCCTTGAATCTGGATTAACATCATTAATTTCTTTACACAGCTACATTTCCCGCACGGGGCTAAAGCAGGAAGCACAGTTCTCCTCCTCCATGGTTCACTAGGGAAAGGCTGGGAAATTAATTCCTGTGTGCTGCAGATTCTGAACCTTGCTGGAGGCAGGGAAGGAAAAAGGAGAGGGAGAGATTAGTCTTCTAGGGGGCCCAGCATGAGGATCTGCTTCTTGATATTATTAGGGAAGTCACCAAGCATTTCTTAATAAGATTTTTTAACAAAGTAATCAGCAATATTGGATTTTCAAGGATTTCAGAGGGAATTCTTGCTAATTGAGGTGGTTTTTTCCATTAGCGGCTCCCAGCAGGAGCCGTGAGCACAGGTGGAAGATCATCACGTATCTTGTAAAATCAATAGTGCAGCCAATTAAAAAAAAAGCACAATTAGAGTGGCTGATTCAAATTAGAATTGCAAATTCCTAATGGATCCAGATGTCAAGGTGAGGCAATGATGTAGGAGTCCGGTGTCTTTAAATTCAGCGAAAAGATTGGCGTGCTCTGTGCAGTGACATGAATTCCCACTCCATTCCCCACAACAAAGCAGCCCCACGTTCCCTCAAAGTCACTCATGCTCCTGTATTTCAGAAGATTTTGGGAGGATTTAATGACAGCCCCATTCCCTGCACTGCTGATAATACAATTCTCTCTCTCTCAGATGAAGGGAATAGTCCAATGTGGTTTTGTGTTCTTCCTTGAGCCCAATAAAATGATAATTTGTAACCCAAAATCCAGTCCCCTCAGCTCAGTGGTGTTTATACCAACCCTCTGAGCTTCAGTGATGCTATCCTTCGCTCCCCAAGCTGTTCTTTGGTGTGTAATGAGAAGATCAAACTTGATCTCTCTGGAGGGCAGGGCTTGTGGGGTCAGGATTTCCTAAGTAAAAAGAATGAAAACAGAGCAGTATCACAACCATTAGTGTTGGAATCCTTTGGGCCACACAAAGCTGTTGACTTGGCCACACTCCTTCATGCCTGGCCAGAAAATACAAGTGCATTTGGAGCATAAATTCAGGAAAATATTGCTGGGAGAAATAGTAGAATTGTAGTGTAGATAACAGGGAGGGATCAAGAGATCGTTGCAAGAGGCAGGAA
The DNA here is from genome assembly GCA_024611175.1 of Megaceryle torquata. Classification (NCBI taxonomy): domain Eukaryota; kingdom Metazoa; phylum Chordata; class Aves; order Coraciiformes; family Cerylidae; genus Megaceryle; species Megaceryle torquata. The sequence goes on along the minus strand of JANIJG010001307.1, from coordinate 451 downwards.
GAGAAATCTCCTTTGGCTTTATGCAGTTGTACAAGGACCATGTTTATGCTACCAGTCTGTGGCTGGCCTGACAAATCTTCCTGGCAGAGGAAGTAAGTGATATTTTATATCGTGACTGAATAAACCACTCACGCCATCCGTCAGTGAAAATGATCAGCATTGTTATTTCTAATACTTCTTAGATGTCTGGGCAATAATTACAGCTACATATATCTGTTCATGTTTGATTTTATCTGTACCATTCACCACGTAGAAAACACCTAGCACTTTGTAAATGGGCTCCAGTCTATACCATTTACCTGACGTTACCAGGGCTTTAGCAAAATTACTTTTATAGAATCAATCTGTGATTGACAGTGGGGGTGGGAAGGGAGCTCTGGAGAGCATCGAGTCCAACCCCCCTGCCAGAGCAGGGGCACCCAGGGCAGCCCACACAGGAACAGAGCCAGGT
>JANIJG010001306.1:0-47802 GCA_024611175.1 Megaceryle torquata | reverse complement strand
AGCACACACTGGCTGCTCATGTCCAGCTTCTCATCTACCAGCACCCCCAAGTCCTTTTCTGCAGGGCTGCTCTCTGTTGCCTCTTCCCCAAGCTTGTATTGATAGTGGGGATTGTTCCAGCCCAGGTGCAGGACCCTGCACTTGCTCTTGTTGAACTTCATGAGGTTCACCTAGGCCCACCTCACCAGCTTATCCAGGTCCCTCTGGATGACATCCCATCCGTCTGGCGTATCAACAGCACCACTCACCTTGGTGTCATCTGTGAACTTGCTGATGGTGCATTTAATCCTGCCATCTATATCATTGATAAAAATGTTAAACAAGGCGGGTCCCAGTACGGACCCCTGAGGGACACCACTTATCATTGCTGTCCATCTGGACTTAGAGCTATTGACCACTACCCACATTAGATCATCATTAGAGAAAAGTAGATCAGTCCTAGATGAAACGATCAGAAGCTTGGTTTCTCCTATTTCTGCTGAGATAGATCCAAGAATAAACAAATGGTTTCTGGCTCTATGACTCCTGCATTCTTGGCTGCCAATGTTTCTGTTTCAACAAGAAGGGTGGGGAAATCATTAAAAGTGAAAAGCAGAAGCTGTGCCCAAAACATGAAAGAAGGTCGTCTAGACTTTGGCAAGGTAAACTGAAGTACAAATAAGGCAGGCCAAGAAAGATCTCGTGGAGCAGTTTTCTAACAGTATAACAATAAATTTATTCTTTTTTCTTTAACATATGTGAAGAAGAAACCCCACTAAAGAATTTGTATTGCCAACATAAGATTGATGTGTAAAACAAACAATATCAAAAGATAAAGCCATTTTATAAAAGTTTAATGAATTTTCTGCATTGAGATCAACAGTAATGGACATTATAGAATTTCTTTTCTTTATGGGTGTCAAGTGGAACTATCTTGAAAGTGTCAGTATAAAAAGGTTTTAGAACAAATTAATAGCTATGTATTACCAGGATGAAATGACTTTTGCCCAAGAGTTTTAAAGGAAATCAAATATAAGACTGCTGATCTTGTTTGTAGTGGATAGCTTACTGCTTACATTGGCTTTGGTATCAGATGAATGAATTAATGTAATGACTATTTTCTAAAGGACACCAAAAGCATCTGGGAAATCAAAGTTTTTGATGTCTGACTGCTATTTCAGGCAAATGTTAAAGGAAATAAGTTGAATAATATTGGTCACAGACAAATTAATATACTTACTATAAAAGTTAATATGATACTGTGACTTAACAGGACATTTGTAGGTAGAAGTCACAAAGTCAGAAGTGCAGTGGATGTGTTTTTTAATAGATGTCAGTGAGCAGGTACACATTAGCTACTTGAAACATACTACATGGATTTTCAAGGTGTTACCAACTAGATCCTTCACTGTTGGTTCTTAAAGAAACAAATATATTAATGAGTAAGAGAGACTTTCATGGTAGGTTAAAGGGTGGAAATAAAATTATATTTAAATGGTCACTTACTAATATGGAGAAAGTAATGCAATTATCACACAAGGCTTGCTTCTTGAATCCATTTTGCTTAAGTACTCCTACATAGTTTAGGACAGAGAGTGAACAAGATCCTTAAATTTGGTGATATTATATACATCTTTAGCTTGATCAAAACTGAAATTGAGTGATTCTGCAACAAGATTTTATAGTATGCAGCAGACAATAAGAAAACAGGTTAAATTAAGTATCAATAAAATAAAATAAAAAAATGCACATAAAGGGAAAATTAACTCTGAATAGGTACTAAATCAAGTATAAATGCCCAGGAAAGAGGCTTCTTTTTACAGACCATTTTACATATCCAGTGATCAAATGCAGATCAAAAATTAAATTGTAAAAAGGGAGTAAACATTAAAATGGAAAATCAAGTTATAACACTGAATAGTTCTACAGTACATGTCTATTTTGAAGGTTCAGCCTGACCTTGATACCTGGGAAAATTATGGAGAGGTTAATTTTAAGAGAGCTCACATGACAAGTGCAGGACAGTCAGGGGATCAAGCCTAGCAAGCATGGGTTCAGGAAAAGCAGGTCCTGCTTGACCAACCTGATCTTGTTCTATGACCAGGTGACTTACCTAGTGGATGAGGGAAAGGCTGCGGCCATTTTCTATCTCTACTTTAATAAAGCCTTTGACACCATCTCCTACAGCATTTTCCTAGAGAAGCTGGTGGCTTATGGCATAGACAGGTGAACTCTGCTGGGTTAAAAACTGCCTGGCCATCCAGAGAGTTACAGTAAACAGAGATAAATCCAGTTAGTGACCTGTCACCAGTGGTATTTCCCAGGGCTCAGTTTTGGGGCTGGTCTTGTTCAATAACTTTAACAATAATCTAGATGAGGGGATTGAGTGATTCCTCAGCAAGTTTGCAGATGACACCAATTTGGGTGGGAGTCTCAATCTGCTTGAGGGTAGGAAGGCTCTGCAGAGAGATGTGGACATGTTGGATCAATGGGCTGAGGCCAACTGTAAGAGATTTAGTAAGGCAAAGTGCCAGGTCCTGCATTTTGGTCACAACAAACCAAAGCAATGCTAAGGCTTGGGGAAGAGTAGCTGGAAAGCTGCTCAGAAGAAAAGGACCTGGGGCTGCTGTCCAAAACCTGGCTGAATGTGAACCAGCAGTGTGTCCAGGTGGCCAAGAAGGCCAATGGCATCCTGGCCTGTATTAGAACTAGTGTGTCCAGCAGGAGAAAGGAAATGATCATGCCCCTGTACTCAGCACTGGTGAGGTCACACGAGTACTGTGTTCAGTGCTGGGTCCTGAAAAACAAGAAAGACATTCAGTTGCTGGAGTGAATTCAGAGAAGGGCAATCAATCTGGTGAAGGGTCTGGAGAACAAGTCTTATGAGGAGAGTCTGAGGGAATTAGCATTGTTTACTTTGGAGAAGAAGATGATGAGGGCAGACCTTATCACTCTCTACAACTACCTGAAGGGAGGTCGTAGTGGGGTGGGTGTGACCTCTTTTCTCAAGTAAATAATGACAAGACTAGAGAAAATGGCCTGAAGTTGAACCAGGGGAGGTTTAGATTAGATATTAGGAAGAATTTCTTTACTGAAAGAGTAGTCAGGCACTGGAACAGTCTGCCCAGGGAGGTGATGCAGTCACCATCCCTGGAGTTATTAAAAAAACCATGTAGATGAGGCACTTCAGGACATGCCCTAGTGGAATGGTGAAGAGGGGGGTTTTTGTGTGTTTTACTTGGGTTTGTTTTTTGAGGTGTTTGTTTTTGTTTTGTTTGTTTGTTTGTTTTGTGTATTGTTTTGTTTTTGGTTTGTTTGTTTGTTGTTTTGATGTTGTTGTTGACATTTGAATGTGGTAATACTGGAGGTCTTTTTGAACCATGGCAAATCTGTGATCCTGCATGAATCTATGAATGCTGCTTACAGCCCTGAATCTTTATTGTCAGCAAATATATCAAAAAGGATGGTCCTAAATGTTCAGAGTAGAAAATGATTGAATGAGGTGAGGTATGATACAAACACATGAAAGCAGGAAAAACATAATTAATTAAAAGGATTTAATACAGTTTAAAATTAAACCACAGATTTTATTTTAATAGGTTGTTCTGCTTTCCAGAAATATGAGCGAGTTAAAAAATCTTGGGGAAAACTCTGCAGGAGATATTAAATCCATGATTCAGATGCAACCTTTCACTTAGGAACCTCCTGAACATCAGGCTACTGTCATTTTGGATGATTTATGGGAAATAAATATCACTTTATTCTTACCCCATTTTATAGTTTTTCCATAAGCATCTTTTCTGGTAATACTGGCAGGACATTAAACTAGATGGACCACTGTTATGACCACAGGAAGACTGTTCTTTCATTATGGAACCTATTTATATATAGTTACTAATAATTTTTCTCCCCCATTTTATCTAGCTTCTTTAGAATCTATTCTAGTGATATCATCACTTTTTTTTTTTTAATGTATTTTCGAATTGCTGTTGTATATTTGTCAATAACCATCATAAAAATGACTAAAGACACAGATATATAGTAATTTTCACATAGGTAATCAAGACCTTAATCCTGAGATAGATGGAGAACTAGGGAAAATACCATAAATACTCATGTTATATTAAAATTTAAAGACCACTGTCTTTAAGTGACCTAAAGAATCAGATCCATTGTCTTTAAGAGAGCTATCTATGCATGTAAAACATGAAACCTGTATGTGCTCCTTATTTACACCCTATATTGTATTTCCTTTTTTCTCACATCATATTGATTACTGAATACAGTCTCTTTGAAAGTGGGAGTGTCTGAAGCTACTATAAAAAATACTTCTAGTATTTTGAAAAAGGGTTTATATTTAAATTACTCATAGGCATTTCAAAATGAAGAAGTACCTGCAATACAGTTTATGAAGTGCTCAATTATTTTCTGTTTTGTGACAGATACAGAAAAAAACTAAGAAAAAAAAAGGCTGAAGTTGTCTACAATGGCATCTACATAAAGCATAAATCCAGAAGTTGACATCTGAAGACTCTAAACATGCTTCTCAGTCTTAGGCCAAGCAGACTCGAGAGTTCAATGGAGGGCTACAAGGATGATTAAGGGATGGGAACACGTGCCTTATGAGGAAAGGCTGAGACACTTGGGGATCTTTAGTCTAGACAAGAGAAGACTGAGAGGGGATTTGATAAATGTTTATGAATATATGAGGGCTGAGTGTCGCGAGGAGGAGGGCAGCCTCTTCTCACTCGTGCCCTGTGATAGGACATGGGGGAATGGATGTAAGCCGGAGCACAGGAGGTTCCACCTTAACATGAGGAGGATCTCCTTTACTGTAAGGGTCACAGAGCACTGGAACAGGCTCCCCAGAGAGGTTGTGGAGTCTCCTTCTCTGGAGATCTTCAAAACCCGCCTGGATGGGTTCCTTTGTGACCTGTGCTAGATTATATGATCCTGCTCTGGCATAGGGGTTGCACTCGAAGGTCTCCACGTTCCCTTCCAACCCTTGATACCCTGTGATACCTGTGATACTACAGATGCCTTAAATATTCTGGGATAGGTCTTGCAGTCTGATTTGGGAGAACACTTTTACATACATTTACATACTTCACGTCTGTATGAAGATCTGTCTATGGAAACTTTCCGGTGCACGTGTTTTCCTATTGGATCTTGAATTAGTTAACTGACTTTCAATTTTTAAAAGGCTCCAAGATTTTATTTTTAATGCTTATAAAGCAGAGGTGCTTTTTTTTTTTTTTTTTTTGAAAAGGCAAATTATTTCCTTAACTTTGTGAGTAGCAAAGATGTTACTTGAGATAAGGAGTGATGTGACAAAAAAAGAACTGTCTCTAGTTCTACACTTGGATGATGCAAGCAAAATAAAGAGATTCCTGAAGCTAGCACTTGCTGGTAGATTTACAGCTCTGCTGTAATTGATGAAACAGTTGACAAAACATGTTTATACAGGAATCATGAAAAAGAACAATTTTTGCTTCATATGCTCAGTGATTATAGGATTTCCTTTCTTCTTTCATTTTCATTATAGCCAGAGATAGAAATTGACAAGATATTACAAAAATTTTTTTGACATGGGAACAAAATTGTTAACCTTATTGTTAAGAAGTAGAGTTACTCACTTTTAGTAAGATCTTCTCAAGGCACCTTTGTGAAAATAAGAACTATCCAACAGGCTAAATGAAATATATAGCAATACACAATTTCTGTCCCAGAAGTTTATAATCAATATAATTATCACTGGAACCATGGAGTTGCTGTAGATTTAAAAAAAAAAAAAAATATTTCCAAGACCGTTTAACAGGATCCGTAAAACTTGTGTTTCTGAGGAAACTGTGAAAGGGAAAAAAGAAATATTAATTTCACACAGGTCTAGTTTGTTTTCTCTTGCTTCGTGCTTTGCTATGTTTTGCATGGTAGAAAAATCTCATCAGAAATGTTTTATGCTTCTGACCCAGCTCCCTTTGAAAACTGTTTTGTCATCCTTCAGCTCCTTAAAAAGATAAAAGCAAAAATATGGATGTGTTTCTAATGAGGATAATGAAAGTTGAAAGGCAAGTAGAGGCATTGGAAAAAAAAATGAAGTGTGGATACTGATAGATGCTCAGCAGAGAAAGGTGGAAATGATGATGTGACTTAATGAAAGGAAACACTTTGCAGGAGAACAAAGATTCTGACAAACAATGCTGAAATCAGACAAGATTTCAGTGGGAATCTGAAGCCTATGTGGAGGGATTAGATTAAGTAAAGGCAATACTATATAAACTTCTTGTGCCTTTATTTGACTTAGTATTTAGTTAACCACTAAGACCCCAAAAAATATTTTTTATTCGTAAAGTATTTCTGACACCAGCTTCATATTGTATTACTAAAAGGGAAGAGAGATCAACACAGATCTTTCCTAGTAGTTGTTGAAAGCGATCACATTCTTTCTGGAACTTGCTAAGAGAAAATATTTCAATATTTCTCTTTTTTTTTTTTTTTTTTTCCTCCTGTTTTTTAATGGAGGTTTGTGTTTCTTAATATAGTAGGGGTTACATATGGTTTGGGTTTTTTTTTTGTTCTGACTTTCCTTGAATCCTGTTTGGCTTTTTTGCAGCGTATTTGGTGGTACAGATAGATAACTATCTGATAAATGATGATGATACAAAGCTATTCCTGAAGATTATTCCTCAACATCTCAAACTGAGTTTGATAAAGAAGATGACAGTTTATTGCTGGAGATGGTTTGTATTATTGTTTCTTGCCGCATTGCTTTTTCTTTGTTTTGTTTTCCTCTCTTCCTGTGCTTAATCTTTAGAACTTCATCTGTTATCTATTATTGATAGATATTTTATTTTAACCTGACATAGATCATTTGATGGATGATAATACTGAATATTAAATATTTGGACTATGTCATGAATTCCATTGAATATAGCAGATTTTTTACTGTCCTGAGTGTAATACAAGCTATTAATTATGTACTGTCTTTCTTCTTTTATCAAACCATGGACTTTATAGATATAGTAAGATTATGTCTTGTTGTCTTACACTAGAGAATGTACAATGAGTTCGATGAAAGAAAACACATTTTATAACCATGGTAACTGTCAGTAACATCTGTAGATCCCTTTCTTCCTTTTCTCTATGAAGATTGAAAAATGTCATTAATTTTTGTTGATTTTTATTTTTTGTGCAAAAGGATAAAAGGGAAAATCAATGACGGGCATAATTTTAAATCACATATGGCTAAGTATTTAGGAATCACTGGCACAATGAGTATGGCAGGCAATAAAAAATATTTAGATTCAAATGACTTTGTCAGAGATAGAATTAGCCTTTCCATAAAATTGAATTGTCTCTGTAGTGTCTCTTCAAACACTTTAATAGCACCTCTAATGATACTTTGTGAAAAACATTGATGTGTATAGTTCCTTTCAAATGCTTTTTTTTAAAAGAATCTGATACCTCTTTGTCAAACTGCATCCATCTGCCAAAAAAATCTAAGAGGATTTAAAAAAGAGAAAAGTCTCTGTGAGATGATCCTGACAGATTATTCTGGAATTTGGGAACAGTGCTGGCTAAGAAAGACAAAGTTCCTGCTTGATACTGTAAAGCTGCTAAATGTATTTCAATGATACTTTAGAATAAGTCACTAACACAAGAATATTCAGTAAACAACATACTAGTGCTACTGTAGTTGAGGATTGCAATGGTCTAGTCAAGTTCAAAGACAGACAGATTGTCTCAGAATAAAGGATTTTTTATTGGCCTCACTTTTCAGCTAAACTTGAACATTCTGGACTATGTTTCTCTTGATGATTTTAACCCCAAGTGTAAGAGGTGAACATGCTGCAAACCTCATCATAGGGAAACCCTAAACCATAATTGTTTTCCTCTGTTTCTGGTAGGTCACACTCTTCCCTAACACTTTATATTGAGCTATTTCACTACACCAGACATTCTCCTTCATGCCTTCATTGCAATACTTTTTCTACACCTTTCCTAAAGGTAGGGGGAGTTAACACTAAACTGCATTTTGCATATCCTAACAAGATCTGACTGTAATATGCAGTGTTTCCTATCCCTTCAAATCTGATTCTCTGCCTTCCAAAATAGAAAAGCATCTATACTGTCTGCAGCTGAAGGTGATCTCCCATAGAGCATGGACCTACTTTCAAGAGACCAGCCTCACTGGCAGAAAAAAAACCCCAATAGTTTATGAAAATACAAAAACTAATTGCAAGATTCTTTTTGTCTGAGATGGCACTCAAGAGTGAATGATAGGTGTTGGGTGACTCTACACTTTGTATGGAACTTAAACTCTATAATGTAGACCAGATCTGAAATCCCTCTTCAAATGCTCAGGCCAACAAGTTCCTAGAGCTATAGAACCTCTCTTTCAGGTACAATTATTATGGAAATGTGATTTCAGTCAGAGAAGAGAGACAAAGGTCATGAATGTGCAAAAGACATATCTCTTTATGCTTTCTAATATCCAATGGCTCTTCTGCAAGCATTCTGGCACTATAATCCTGTTGCAACTGTGTTGCTAGGCTATGTTCTCCTGGTTTCCTGCTTGCTGCTGAGAAGTCCAGAAGGGAAGAAGGCATAATGCCCACATTACCTTTTGCATTTTGTTCATTGCCCAGCAGCTAGAAGAATGGTTTCACTTGATTGCTTGGAATAAGAACTAATAGATCAATGACTTATGCTAACTGATTATAGATTTTGTGTGCCCATACCTAACCTTTCTGCTAGATGATTTATATCTTTGTGTATGGCAGATCCTCTGTGATCTTTTGCAGGGAGTCACAAAGCCTTCTCTTACTGTTCTTGGATATACTATGGAAACAGTTCTTGCTTCTTTAAGGAATTCTAAAAAGCAATCCATTTAAAAATAAGCCTACAGAATATATAGATACGGACACCTGAGGGGAGAGGTAGAAGAAAACAAAATTTTACAGAAAGTTTTGGACCTCAAAAATATTTTTAAATTGTGGGGTATCTTACTGCTGAACTGTTTCAAAACCTTTTAAGTTAATATGTTCATTCTGAAAGAGTAGTCATGTCAAAGATGACATATAGCTCCCTTTTTTCCTCTGTATTTGACTGTGCACCTAAACTGGCTGGCTCAGGCTGAAACAGAATGTAGCATGGCTCCTTATTTTTAAGAGTGTTTCAATGCAATGTAAATTGCATTGTATAATGTGGGAAGGTTGTTCTCTGAAGTGAGTCAGATTTCCATAGATACTGTGTGTTGCAAGAATGTTCTTCAAAAGATTGTGGGTATCGATGTGTAAATTAGTAGATCTATACACCAATGGATGAAATATTTCCTTCTATGAACATTCAAAAATATGACTCAAACATCAAAGTTTTGTGATTTTAAAATCAGTTTTAAATAGTAATAATTTGAAGATGAAGTTTTATTGCTGTTTTGATTTTAAACTCTCAGAATGTGTGCACCTGCAGTCTTTTCTTAACAAACCTGAAGATTATAAACTTTTAAAGTAATGCACTTCATATTCTTTTATAAACAATTATCTGACAAAAGGAGTTTAGGCTTTAAAACCCCCATATAATATTGTGATAGTTCAAAAAATAAAAAAAATAAAAAATCATGATTTGACAATCCTGAGACACTACAGAAGAAGATATATTAAAGCACTCTTCAAAGGTTTTGTTGGATCAACAGAAGATGTCCTCATGCATTTCTAATGATTGTCTATGTACAGCTCTTTACATGCAGTTCTTCATGATGTAGTTAGATGTCCCTGTCACAGCTAATCTTTGTGCTGGCAGACTTTTTTCCTCCTCATTTTCTTCTATGTATTCCTTCCTTGTATCTTTAAAATACCAGACCTTCTTTTTTTCTTATAATTCATTGACTTAGAAATAAGAGACCTTTTTCAAATGTAGCAATGTTCCTATGTTGATTTTAATAAGTAGTGCCTTCTCTTCTCATTATTTTTAGACCAATGTGTATTTTCTAATTTAAAGTGGCATTTTCTCCACACTGGTATAAAGGATGTTATTAAAGAAAAAAGATAGAAGGGACTCAAAGTTTTGTATGAATTCTCTTATATTTTGCTGTGCATGTTACACAGAAAAAAATATGTCAGAGTATATAGAGAATACCTACACAGGAAAGCCTATGAAAAAATTCTCAGTGTGATCAGAGGATTAAATCATTTAAAGGGTTGGAAAGCAGTAAGCCTAGAACTGTGATAACTGGATGTAACCAGGCCTTTTCAGTCTGTGAACAAAGAAAAAAAAAAGGATAAATGCATACCTATCTAAGGTTTGGAAGTTTTATTCATAGATATAATTATCAAATAATTGTTTGTAAAGTAGACTTTTGAGTATCCACTGATGTAACACACATTAGATTTAATTCAAGAATAATTATTTTCAAAACAAGAGAAAAGTCTGGAAAAAAGTACTTTAAATTCATGATGTTTTGAGTATGTCTTTTCTATTTGGAAGCTATTAGCATATTGTATTTCTGCAGTTTAGTTACATGCACTCTCCCAAAACTACTCAAGCACATTCTAGATATTTAACAGAAAAAAAATGTCAAAATCAAGCCTTGCAGCTTGATTATAGCCTACATAGCTTAAAAGCAGAAGCCTTGCAAACATCTAATTAAAGTAGAAAACATATAATAGAAAACTAGCAAACACTTAATACAAGAAAGAAAAGCACAACATCACAGAAAAGAAAGAAGAATAAAGTGATTTTTTTTCAGTAGATTTCATAAAACTGACAATGTAACACAATTAGACACATCAGGGAGCCACAATGCATAAAAGAACATTTCAGTAGTGACAGAACAGTCCATATAAATTGTATGGTGTATTGGAGCAGAGATTCACATGAATGAAAGTGAAACAGCTGCCTGCTGGGATGCGGCATTAGAGAACAATGAACTGGCCAGCTGCTGACAACTCAGTGCAGTAGACACCCATGAAAGATAGTCCGGTTAGCCCAGCTCAGCAAGGCTGATGCCACTGACAGGTTATGTGCCTGGCTTTTGATTACTCTGTTTTGGTTCACATTGCCATACGTCTAAGGGGAGCAAGTGTCAAGGGAGTGTACTTGACCCTTACAACAAGGCTCTGAAGTAAGTGAAGGTCCTGAGTTTCTTTTACAATTTGTCTTGGTTTCCTTTTGTGAAAATTTCACTGGAACTAGGGCTATTAACACTTATTCTTCGTTATTTTAATAAACAATAGGAGCCTCAAAAGAAAATATTTGTGTATGACAATACCCAAAACAAAAACACATATGAAATTTTCCAGTATTTAAAACTATATTATTAGAAGACTTCGCTGAGCACTTGCTTTAGGAAAGGGTGCCCATTAATCTGAGATGGGGATAGAAGACAGAAATGGACTTAAAGTCAAGGTGGATAATCAGGAATTAGTATGAATGCAACAGTATGTATAACTCTAGGCAGTGCCCAAATTTCAAGTGATGGTGTTTGAGATATGCACTTCTTGACAGAAGTCTGGCTTTAAACAAATTAAAATCTTCCTTTTCATTGGTCCTTCCTGTGCTTAGAAAACAAGATTCTAAAATTACTCTTCAGAAATAAGTAGGGCCATGACTGATACTCTGATAATGTCTCAATTATCACTGTGTCCCTTTTCTGTTTTAAAGAATATGTAAACTTCTGAATACTGGGCTAGTGACTTGGGTTAAAACAGAGAATCCTATTACTGTTTAAGTGACTTTATAACTATTTCTTCTATTATACACCAACTCATGGGAAAACAGATTTTAAGGATGAAAAGCTAGCTTTAATACTTTATAGCTGAATGTTTTATGGCCATTATTATTAAAACCAAAAATCATATACATTAGACGGATATAGAACAGATAAAGACTCACACAGCTTACATATATTTGGACCATCCTGGGTATTGATAGAGGGTGCTCCTGTGTCTTGGGAAAAGTGGACATAAAGACATCTAAAAACCCTAACTGTGTACTTACTAGACATAGCTTGACCTGTAAGCCCCAGACTTTGGGTTAATTTAGAAAATCAACTCAAATATGAAAACTGTCTCTTCCTTGGTGCCTGACTGCAATTAAATATTCCTCTCCCATGAGAACAGAGCTGCAGTTACTGCAGTCATGTATTCAGGTTTTTATGTCCCATTCATCTTGAGCCTTTCCAATAAGAAATGTGATGATGAATTCAAATATGGTCTATCCTTCCTCTCATCTTCTCTCAGATGAAAGAATGATATGTGTCCTGAAGTGTTTTTTGCTGGTCTTCTTATAGTTAATATATGCACTGCGCTACAGGAATTTATAGCAAAGAAGTGCATCTTACTTTTAATCTGAAAGAATTTAGGTAGTGATATTAGGTGTTGATATTATCTATACATTTCTGAGTTATCCCAGAATTGTTATTGTGAATAGGCAACTATCTGTGAAGAAAAAAGTAATAAAAATAAAATCTCACAAGTTCTTTTACTCTCTCTTTTTTTTTTTTAAAGCAAAATTAATATTGTTGAATTATAAGCATGTTTTGAAAATTTATCAGTAGTTTAAAATAGCTGAATGCTTGAGTGATTAAACTGTGCCCATGGAACCAGTGTTTTGAAAATCTTTATTCTGAGATGTATTAATACTGTACCACAGAAGACAGTTCTTCCAGGAACAAGCTAATGCAGTGCCAGAAAATCTGCTTTTATAGCATTGTCAAAGTGTTCCCAGCTATAACACAGTTTTACAAGCAGCTACTGGCATGAACATCAGAATACACCTGAACTTCAAGATATTTATTTTTATTATCTAATCTTTCTATCTATAAGGAAAGGAAAATTACACTAGAAACATAGCAGTTAACATTATTTTTAATAAGGAAAATCCTCCGGGATCTGGTCATGGAATCTGTTTCTGTTAATAAACTGCAAGTTTTAAGTTCTGCTACTTTTGAACACTCTTATAAGGCAAAATTATTGCAGATACCCTGGAACTACACAAAATGATGGAAAGGGATACAGTTGTCTCATGATGTCACTGTTTCTGTTAGCTGTTCTGAGGCTGGTTTTGTTAGCTGGTGGACACCACACCACCACGGTTGCTTCACTACTCTCAAACAGAATCTGGTAGCTCTTTCTGGCACTATCTAGTGCTTTGGGAACGTATCATCTCTGTGATATTTGCTGACAGGTGGTTTAGGAACTTCTGTATTATAATTCTGCTTGAAGGTCTGAATTCTAAAAGCATGTATGAACCTCACTTCCATTGAAATCAATGTAGATGGCTTTGTATCTCTGAGTTTCTTGTGCTAAACGATTTGTTCAAGATGGATGGAAAATTTGTAGAAGAATGGGAAACTGAAACTGGAAAGACTGTTAAGGATGAGAATGTTAGGCCTTATTTATTCAGGCCTAAAAAAATTATATATAGAGAGAGAGATTTATTTTTTTTTCTGTGATTGTTACACCTCTACATACATGAATACTTTCTAAGATTCTCCAATTGCTAAGCACAGGCCTATCACTCAGGAGCATATGGGAGCTGAAGTAGAGTCTAACCATTAAAATGATGCAGAATCTTCCTCGGTCCTTTTTGAGTAACATCACAGGCAGTTGTACATTGCTTTGTGAAGCTTTTTTGCTTCCTTCTCCAAGGAAAGAACATTAGATTATTTTACCTCAAACCATGAGAGCTGGGTAGGGCCTTAGATGACTTCTTTTGGCTCAATCACTGAAGGATAGTTTCTAATGAATAAAAAAGACAAATAGTGCCATTGGGAGAGGTGTGGTTATCTGCAAAACGTTGATGCTATTAATATCACTATGACCTTACTAAAAGCCTAATGCAAAATCTAAGATGTTAGAAAACACAAGTACAGTTATCATAAAACCATAATAACTTTCAAAACGTATTTTTCCCTCATCTACAGAGTGATGAGTAGCACATCACAATGTGAAATCTAGTTGATTGTCTCTGTTCTGAGACACTGTTCAAATATATGGATTAAAATTACTCTTTGGTGGGGCACAAGTATTGGAAAGACAGTCAAGCTGTTCTGTTGCAGTAGCCTGCTGAGGCTATGATGTCTGTGACTGAGCTAGAAGGTGGAAAGGAGAAGAAACTATGCAAATAAACATAAAGAGTGTCAAACTATTACTTCATGAGCTGCTCTTCTGGGAAATAGGTTTAGCAGTGGTGATACTTCTTTCAGGCAAATTGATGTGTAGAGGGTTAATGATGGAGCTGGGTGCAGCTGGATGCTACTGGCAGTAACAACACACACCTCAGCATTAAACAGTGTGCTGGCACCAATGACCCTTTCTGACAGCAGTGTTTTGTAGTTTTCTTTTTTTCTTTTCTTTTTTTTTTTTTTTAATTACTATTTTTTTATTTATTTTATTTAGCTGTTGGGGAAAACCATGAAAGCAGACACAACATACACAGAAATGAGCCATACACCACAGGGAGTGCTCTGCACAGCAAGTTACCCAAATAACACTTTGTGGTTTGTGTTTTTAAAACCTCACTTTGTTTTTGAGTCAATGTCAGCTTTCTTGCCGGCCAGAAGCTAACACTAAGAGAACTTCTGTAACTATTGCCATTGGGTTACTTCAACTTAGATAACTGAGGAAAATATATCTAGATGTCAAATAAATAATAGACTCTTAGTACAACAGATTTTACTAAAACAATCTATTTTGTGATAATTATTAATAGCTGCTCTTCAACTAGTTCTCAACATAAAATGCAAGGAAGAATCTTTTGCCTGATATAACACAGAAACAGAAATGTCTGGATTGGAAGGGACCTCTAGAGGTCATCTAAATGTGCCCTTGAGAAGGTTTTAAGGTTTTTATAAAATAATAATGCAAATTTATTTGATTTTTATAACCATATGTTTTCTATAAGTATACTTAAATTTTTATTCATGTATGTACATATATGTGCTTCATATTATTTAGAAAATCTCCTTGCCTGAGAGGTAACACCATAGCAGTCTGTCTACACAGCTTTTCAGAAAAGGTTTTCCCTTGTTGCAATGCAGAATCTATGTGGGCCAGAGCTTTACGCTGCCATAATGAGATTCTTATTATTTTTCATCAAAACCCTCAATTAATTTGGCAAATTTTTTGATAGTTTGTATAAAAACCTGATTTGATCTATACCTAGAAAAGCCTGTGTCTTAGTGAAGCAAACTGGGAAAAGTATACTACTATATAAAGAACAGTCCTGAACCTATAGAAGTGTGAATATTATTCGCTTATGACTTGATATCCAATTCATATTATAAGCATAAGAAAAAGAGAGCCTTAAGCAAGGCAGAGACTGAGTTACTAATGTCCTTCTGGAAATATATAGAAATTAACCTGTGAACTTGGAAGAAAGAGCTACAGAGTTTTAAAGAATGTGTACAAAATATACAATACGTTTTGTATGCATCTGGCCTTGTAATCATGCTGTGCTTGTTATTTTAGATACTTTTGCTGGCTTGATTGTTCATCAGATATAAAAATCAGAAGAAAACCAAAATCTAACCTAACTCTTATACATTTATTCACTCATCTTTACGTTTATTCTGGGGAATTTGGCATCTGGCAGTAATTTTTGGGTACGGTGCCTATTCATAAGTGAAAGACAAATGGTTTCCCTATTTCAAAAGATGTTTGAAATTTTAAAAGTCCATTTACACAAATGAAAAAGTCAAAATCCCTAGTAAATATATGCAGTGAATGACTTGCAAGGAGGAAAAACATGGTGTTAAAGCAATGATGCTTAAATATTATTGTGGCAGCTGATGCATAGTCCTGTCCTTATCACAGTGTCTATATAATTTTTGGCAAGGCACTTAAACCACATCTGCACAAGGACTGTAGTCTTGTAGCATTTCACTAGTGTTGAGATTTGAAGGATAAAGGACACTAATGATTTGTACTCCGAAATTTGTCACCAGCCAGTGCATGGATTTGACTTCTGTACCTCAGTTTCCCTGCCCCAAAATAGGAGTAGTATCACCATATTCCACACTAGGGTAGTTGTAGAAATAAGCACTTTCACATTTACAAAGCACTGGGATCCCCTTGTCATTAATTTCATAGACCAGCTTGTGAGGAATTATCCATAGTTCCTATTCAGAAATAAGGCTTGAATTGTATGAAGTAAGAAAAGCTTTGGTTCACACATTGAATAATGAGAGTAAAAGAAAATATTGATCATCATATTGATCCTTGGGTATCGTACATTCATGGCCTGTAGTGAGGTTGAGGTCCTGTGGAAAATATGTTGTGTAATGGTATAATTAAAGATTATATCATGATGCATATGTATGAGGGATCAAAATAACATTGCAGTAGTAACCTCAAATCTGACACTTTCAAGTGATTGAGCACTCAATCTAGTAAGTCCTTTTAACATATACATATATTATACATTCCCATAAATATAAGTGGTATTTAACTGTCCATGTAAATGATGGACTGCAGAGAAGGAAAATTTGAGGCGGAGCCTTTTTTAATTGCATTTGTTATGTGTGTGTTAATAAATGTGTGTGCTGTGTGTTATGTATGTTAAGTGTGTGCCCAACAGAAGAGCACGATGGGTTTGAACTCAGTGCAACCAAATTATTACAGCCTTGAATCACAGAGTGATCAACCAGGTTCCCTAGTTTTTTGACAATAGATGGTTTGATGTATTCATCTTGAGAAGAATCTTCTCACCAAATAATTTTTTCTCACCCATAAACTATAGATCTAGTCAAAAAATAAAGGTGTGAATGACATGCAAATTCTGTAGCTTGAAACTCAGAATTTTTCTCCACCGTCCCCTGACATGTCATGTGTCCTTTTAGCTTGACATCACAAGTCCTTTGGGGCAAAGGTTATTGCAAGGAACAGGAAGAAGACATTTTTAATCAGACCGACTCAGGATGCAACTTGTGACTACTGAATATTCAGGATGTGAATCAATGCTTTTAATACTGCAAGCAAATTCATTGTTTCAAACAGCCAGTAACGGCCATTTACCAGCTACTGATCATTTTGTTGTATCACTATTGAGGAAGGAAGAAAAGAAAGGAAGAAAACATATCAATTACTGGCAACTGTTGCTGTCCTTTTAACAGTCAAGTCAAAAGTTAACACAGATTTGAGCAGAGGAGGTCAGAATGAAAGTTTTGTAAGTCTTGCTTACCTTTGATTATTCAAACCTGGAGGGACTTTGAAGAAAACATTTTATATTGTTTTAATGAAAAAAAAAAAAAATTAAAGGTAGAAGTTATGTTTTTGAAGAATCCTTCTCTCTCCTCTCCTAGACATATTTATATATGTCTCTGGTTTTGTACAATTTTTTTTATATATATACTTATGCTTGCTAGATACAACTGTTCAACGTTGCAATTGCATCAAATTACCTTGGTAGAGTATGTGTTTACTATCTTGGAATGCCACACTCCTTCCACAGAGATAATTGTATTCTAGTAGTGGGTGGATGGTTCTTGCTAAGCATAATATATAAAGCACTTTGGGATCATCTCTGACTGACAGAAGCTACTGTTAGTGTCACTGGCTTTTAATCTAAGGTAGTAAAAAATCTTTGCTCTTAATGTACTTTTGCCACATCCATTTGACCAGCATTACTTTCAAACATTGTATTGGCTCTTGGATGGCTTTCTGTCTATTTCAAATCATTCAGTCACAGTCTTAGATAAAAAAATGCAGTTTTCTAGATAATACAAGAATATTTAAAAGACTTTTTTGAGAAGTTTCATAAGCAGATATAATTACATTTTCCAGATATTATAGGAAAGCTTTTAACAATGTACAGATTTCACCATTGTACATAATCATCATACTAGAGCAAAATCAGAAAGTACTGAATACAGATATTCCATATCAAGTTATCACACATGATCATATTGTGTACAAATATGATTTAAAGTGCAGAATTTGACTAAGAATTTACTTCCTCATTAATAAGTTATTTTTGGTCCAAATTAAGTTTTTAAAAATATAGGAAATTTCTCAGTTATAGAGCAAACTTTTAAGCATATATGTAGGTCACATTGACATTAATAGGATTTAGACGTGCGCTCATAATTAAGCATTTATGGAAATGTTTTCTTAAATGTTCATTTCTGGTTTGTACTAAGAAACAGATTCTACTCAATAAATTCATCATGAAAACTCAATATAGACAGAAGGGGAATAAAATACAGCTTGTTCTTACTTTGCATTTTAAGACAGGAATATGCAACAATCTGTGTGCTCTAATGAAAAACTGAAGCTATCTTTTTCACTGATGCTGTTCTATTTTAATAAAACAAAGTATGTGTACATTGCCAATATATTTTGAAATGGATGACAAAGCTCAAAGCAAATAGAGACTGAAATATAGATATTTGGGAGACACTTCATTTTAGCTCTGCTGTATGGTGATTACCAATGAATGTGAAGTCTGAGGTTATTAAAGACTATCAATAGTGTCCTTGTAAAGAACTGTACCATTAGCCTCATTTCAGTGACAATTAACCAATGTATTGATTTACCATGGACAACCTTGGGCTTCCTCATCTGGTATGAAAAGAAAACTTCCTGCTACAATTGCCTTTTCTGCTACCCTTGCCTATTCTGCTAAGTATTGAACTGGCATCAAATTGCAAGGAGTGTCACTCACAAGTACTGAATTTACAAGGGCTGATTTAACACAGAGCAGCAGGCTGGTTATAGCAGTGACAGCAGCACTAAGAGGATTTCAAAGCATTGTTAGACTTGCTAAATCTTTCTCTTATCATCTTTCCAATTTTTAATTTGTTCACTCATTCAGTGCAATCTCCTTTCAGAAGTCATTCTGCTTCCCTTTCTGGAAGTCAAGTAGTAAACTGGAGCCATTCCCTGCTGCACTTACCTTGGTTCCTTATTTTTTGGCACATGTATTAATGACTTACTCAGGCTATTCCAACACTTAACCTTTGGTATCCTGGGCAGAGAGAAAAGCTGCAATAGGCTGTGGAAGATTGTAATTGGTCTTTTATATGCTGTCAGTCCTTCTTCTAGATCTGCCTATGCCAAACACAAAGATGGAAGTGGAAGAGAGGAAAACTAATCTGGAGTAAACATCACAAATTCAATTAGAAATGCTTGATATGATAGAAATTAGCACTGAACTGAATAAATTCCAAGTTCTAACAGACTTAAGGTCTGAATGCCAGATGCAAAGGGATAATGTGTGCAAAGGTTGATTCCTCACAGGAAGTAGCAGCCAAGATGTTGATGAGGTAACCAAGATACCTACTGAAATGTAAGAGAGATGGTTTAATAAACTGAACTGTGCAAAGCCCTTGGGAAGGTGGTTGCAAATAAATACAGCACCAATGAAATCCATGATAGTCTGGAGGGAAGTAGATACTTGAGTAAGATTGGAAATGAGGTTAAGGGGTAATAATAGATGTATCCCTCATGAGCAGGATTGTATATTCCTTTCTATGTCATTGGGAACATAGAACAGCATGTAGAGATACCTGCTCAAAGAATAGTCCGCTGAACTGAGGAAAGAATCTCCTGAAGACAGAAAACCGATTGGCTTTGCAGAGCAAGAGCCTGTAGAAATGGCCATTGAGAAAACACATTCTGTGAATACACAATTGCTCTAGTAGTAGAATTTTTTTACAAAAGATCACTGAACACCCAGTAAATCATATAAACCTGCTTAAATTGGATTCTTGAAAGCCAGTGCATTATTCCTGTATAAAAGTCTTTGTATAATCCATGCAATATATATACAAACTTTATAGCAGAACTCACTCTGGGAAGGGTGCAAACACATTTTGGAGGTCAAAATAAGGATTTGAGAGAAGATCTTCTTTGAATTGCATGTGATTGATTTTAGACAAGTGCAAAGCATTACACTTCGAAAGGAGAAGTAAGATACATTGAAAATAGGATCTAACTGTCTATGTAGTTGGATGGAAAAGATAAAAAGCTTAGTACAGATATCAAAACTAATGTAAGTCATTAGTATGATCCTGTTGCAAAACCTCATTCTGGGATGAATTAAGATGACTGTTGGTTATAAGATATAGTGAGATATTTTTTCCTCCTTTTCCTAGCTTTTAGTGGCTCCTTGGCTGGAACACAGTCCACCAACATGGTTTAAAGAAGATTGTAATAAGTTACAGACAGTAGTAAGAATGATAAGAGGTTTAGAAAAAGTGACATCTGAAGAAAAATAAAGATTGAAATAATTGCATTTATTCAGTCTAGTAGAAGAATAAGAGACAGGAGGTAGTAAGAGCTTCTTCCATTATGTAAAAGGCAGATATAATGAGGGCAGTGAATGATTGTTCTCTTTGACCATAAGGACAAAGACAGAGAGAAAGCAGCTGAAATTTCAGCAAAGACTTAGTTTAGATACTTGGGAAATTTTTGAAAGCCAAGGGTTCGTGAAGAACTACAATAAGATGCTTAAGCTGTTTGGTTGGTTGTTGGGGTTTTCAGTGGCAATATATACTCTTCTAGTGTTTGTCTAAGTGGCTTTTATCCTGCCGGTATGCAGGTAAAAGGTGATACCTTCAGCTCTGTGATTTCTAAGATTCTGTGCTTAAATGACTGAGAAATTCACCAACTGCAACTGAAATTTTCTACTCAGCCAGAAAGTAGAGAGGCTATTAATCACCATGTTCTATGGAGAACTCCTCCAGTGATTAATGAATTCTTGGTAAAGATGAATGAAAATAACCTGCCAAAGTGAATGACGTTCATTGATTGTGAGAAAGATACTGACTAGCATCACAGAAAGAAAAATGCTGTGCTGAAAGGGACCCAAGTATAACAAAATACTATTTGTAGCTTCTGAGATACATGAGTGGGCTGGGCTGTGGATGACACATATAGGAAAGCAAAAGAGAGGCCAGACTAGTCTGCTAATACTGCATTTATATAAAAAGGATGAAAACGATCCATTACTGTCTGTAGATACAGTTTGTGAACTTGGAAGAGGCAAAATATTACTCGTATCCCTGCAGCAAAGTTGCAGTTTTAGCATCCCACAAACAGCATAATGAAAGCTCATGTTCAAACAGATTGTGAAGAGGGAGTCTGAGAGGGAGTTTTAGGGTTGGGGAGGAAGAATACTAGATTTCTGCCAAAACATATTTAGTTTTGACTTAAAAAACCAAAACTCTTACAACACTAAATTCCTATTGCTCATAGAAAAAAAAAAAAAAGTTGAAAGAAATTCGTACTCCCTTATTTTAAGCTTGAACTTTGGCCAAATCCCTTTGAAAAAGTGGGTAGTGAAGAGCAACCAAGATGTCTTAAATTCCAAATACCATTCCTTTTCTCACTAGGAAAACTTATTGTTTCATCAGAACCATGAGAAAAAAGGTTGGGTGGGTTTTTTTCAGTGCAAAATACCATTTTCTCATGGGCTTCTACAACACCAAGCACTATAATACATGTTCTGTCTCAACTTTCTGATACGGCTGCATTATAAATGATAACATCTACAGTTGCACTGAGCAGAAGAAAAATTAAGATTAAAACAGAGAATAAGCACTTTTTAAACAAAATCAAAAATGAACAAATGTGGAAAATGGAAAGGCTGAATTGATCAGAAATCCCATGAGGGAAGTCAAGGAACCACCACCCTGCTGCACTGCTCTATGCTAACATTTCTGCTTCTCTATTAGAGTGCATTAGGGAGGACAATGCAACAGAACAGGGATTACTTACATAAAAATGCAATAAAGTGTGGTCAAGCAAATTGTACTGTGGGCTCACTGTGATCAGAGCAGTCAGGGATGAAACCTAAGAAATGGGAAGAATATTACTATTGTATCAATAAAAGTAATTAAGACTGAGATTATCTTTTTATTCAGAATCTGTATTTCCTGCTTGCTAATGTCTCTCAGAAATTTACCTTTTCAGATGACGCATCTCATATTAGTTCTTTTCTAGTTCATTCTGTAGTACATTTCCATTAGACACAGTGGAAAAAAAAGCAACCATATTACAAACAACATCAATTCCTAACATTGAGAATGGATTAATTGAAAGAAAAATGTGTTAGGAATGCTATGTCCTAGTTATGCTAGTCATTCAAAGTCCAATTGAATTTTCACAAAACCTTTAAATTACCTGTGTTGAAGGGAAATGTCTGCTTGCTTGCTTGATTTTATTATAGACCTATCTAAACTTTGTTATTCTTTGCAAACTCAAAAATTTGCTTATGTATAACACATTAACTTTGATGTATGGAGCACAATCTTTCTCTAAAGCCTGACAGTGATAGGAAAAGCCTGTAGAGTCAAGATGGAGAGGAACACATGTTGCCTGGGAGGTACTGTGGGTCCTGTGGATTTGCAGTTGAGAGATTTGTCTGCCAGGGCTCAGGGCCAGCAGAGAGCATCTTCTTCCCACCGCTGATTCAGGGGAGAGGTTCCAGTGCAGCACAATAGGCAGGGGGAAGATTGTCACCTGGCCACCCCCTGCCCTTTGGACCTGTTGTTGGCTGCAGCTCACCAGGACTGGCACCAGCTCCAGCCCTGACATTTTAGAGCCCCTATGCTGTGGGTCCAAACACTGTTCCTGTGGTCCTGCCTGGCCATCCCGGGGTTGTGTGACCCTTGTTCCCTTCACCAGGTCTGATCCACCCATGCACAGGCTGACATCCTGGCCCATCACTGAGCAGAAGAGACTGCTCAATGTGGCTGAGGGCCTCAGACTCAGCAAAACAGCAATGCAGAGTTTAACAGTGGAAGCCCTGTCAAGGCTGGGGGATCTCTGAGTACTTCTGAGGTTTATATTTAAGAGTATTCCCTCAACACACCCCAACTTCCTATGAAGAGACACATGCCAGTCATCGCACTCATCATCTTCACTGGTGAAAAAGAAAACCAGCACTCTTGGCTATGCAGAAGCAACAGCAATCACTGACAGCAGCTAATGCAACCCATGGTGCTGTTGCAGGCACGGGACTTTGGCAGAGGTCTTCACATGGAAATGTGTCTTGGTGCTGGGGACCAATGTGTTTGCAAAATGTTGAACCTATGTGATTACAGTAATAGAATAGCTGGGAGTCCTGACATATGAAAAGAACCTCACAAACCCTTCAAGCTTGCCTTGGGTAGTTCACAGGAATTAAAGGACATTGCCTTCATTCTCCATAATTCAGTGTTAATTTCTCCATTAACAACATATATTGTATGCACTGAGGAACAGGTGTCAGAGAAGACAAATGGGCACCAGAAGTATGAAGAACTGTGGTGAGATATACATAACTGTAAGGAACTGTTGTGTAGGGTCTAGCTGTCTTCAAAGGATAATTTGTATTGCAGTGGCTTGGAGAAAAACTGAGTATGATGAATGTAAATGAATAACTAAAACCTAGTTAATTTCTTAATTCATTACAATACTTCTTTCCTATAAGCAGCTTTGAAAATTATTGATTAAATAAATAAACAAAACCTAGGTTGATTTTTGGCTGGCAACTACTCCAGCCCTAAATCAAACGTTGAATCTAAGGCAGCAGTGTGCTTAGCAGCCTCAGGTCATGTCCTTAATGCTCAATGAAAGGGAAACCTGTTTCTCATTCAGTGATTGCTCAGCTATAATAAACTGCTAACATTTTTTAATTTGATACTTTACATAGTCATTAAACTCTGGTATCATATAACAGGGCAGAAGGTTTGACTTTTTCCCCAGGAGCAATTTTCTCCTGAAGCCTGAATGTTTCATTGCTGTACTGTAATTTAAAGGGTTATGGAGACTTGGTGGAATAAATTACACTGTTTATGAAAATAGCCAAAACCAAAGACAAACTTAGAAAAAACAAACAAAAAAAGCACTCAGCTTCAGTGCGTATACTACATAGTGGATTCAAATCTCATACAGGGGTACACGTTATGAACAGAGAACTTTAAACTGTCAGAGTCTTTATCTACACAGAAGGGGAAGGGAAAGCTACAGGATAACAATCTTAAAAACTGATTTATTATGATACTTATTTTCTCATATATAAAGAGAAGAATCCCAAAACAACCACACAGTCATGTTGAATTTATTCATCAAGTTAGAGAATACAGAGTGCCTAATATGACTGAACAACTAATCCAATATAAAAAAATAAAACAGACAGGCATCAAGGCTTAAGCTTTCAGCTTTCCTTCAGACTATATTTCTACATGCATTAGAGGGGGTGAGATCAGGCATGAAAGCTGTATTAAATCATCCATTAAAAAGGGAAAATAATAAAGAATTCAGGTTAATAATTAGAAAGAACTTTATAATTTGAAAAGGGTAGATTTAGACTAGATATAAAGAAGACTTTTTTTACAATGAGGGTGGTGAAACACTGGAACAAGTTTTCCAGAGAGGTGATAGAAGCTCCATCCCTGCAAATATTTAAGGTCAGGCTCAATGGGGGTCTGAGCAACCTGATCTAGTAGATGTTCCTGTTCACTGCATGGGTGGCTGGCCTGCATGACCTTTAAAGGTGGCTTTCAATCCAAGCTATTTAGTGATTCTAGAACTACAGAAGAGTAGATGCTCCTTATGGCTTCAAAAATAAACAAGTATTCTACAGGTGTGTCTCTCCTTCTTTACAAAATGTCATAAAATAATTACAGATTATTCAGAGTAATTACAGATTGACCATCTCTCAAGAGAAATAAAAGGGCAGAAAGGAAACACAGAATTAGGGGGAAACTAGAGGAGATAAATGATAGAAAAAGAGATGTCAGCAGATGCTTATGTTAATATGGGTCTACAAAAGGAAACAGGACTATGGACAGCATAAGAAAATAAAAGCCAAAGGTATATCTGAAGACAAAATACTAGAGCAAATAAACAGAAAAGAAAGACTAGGGAAAGAATAAAAGGTTTTTTTCTGAAGTCAGGTTTTGCTGCAGAGCTGTAGTTGAGATTCAGGCTGAGAATGACCTTCTACTTGTGAAGGGTGGAATAGATGACACCTGCAGATTAGAATTTCACTATGAGATCAGATTTATGATCTCTCTAGTCCAGAACCAGCTCCAACAGTGAATATCTATTGTTGATATAAAAGTGCAAGAATCCTATAGTAGTAAAACATGGTATAAACTGCTCCCATACAAGTGTCATATACTTTCTAAAATTCAGGGATTTTTTTCAATACTTAATCTCATCTTGCTTTATTCCATACATGAGCTCCAGATATTCATATTGTTCTTATAAACCTCTAAACCTTCTTTCAATCTTTTTAAGTTCTTTACATCAAAGAATATCAAGTTGGAGCATGCTCTATTTGTCCCTATAAAGATTTCTCCTCTGGAAAGCTCTAGTTCTCTCAGCTGTGAAAACAGAAGGATTTCTGACAACTACGCTTGCAATCTTTTGACACATCAGTTGGTGCCCAAAGTTATATGTGGTGATTCTGGTAGGAAATGACCATTTTTTTATATGTATGCATCTATATTAACTTTTAACTCATATGAGTAAGACCTTTGTAACAAATTTTCCAAGTGTAGCCACCTTGGTTTGCAACATGGAGTGATTTAAGAGTGCATAAACTGAATTACTTTTCCATCATATTGATCAGAATTTTTCAAATGGCTATGTGGTCATCAGTAAAAGGCTTAAGACTGGAGTTAGTCTGAAGTAAATCTCAGTTTTAAAGTATTTATTTATTTATTATTTTTTAAATATACCCTCTTTCAGGGTAGATTTAGGTTAGATATTAGGAAAAAATTCTTTACTGTGAGTGTGGTGAGGCACTGGATAAGTCTGTCCAGAAAAATTGTGGATGATGTTCCACTCCCTGAAAGTGTTCAAGGCTAAGTTAGGTAGGGCTTCAGCCAACCTTGTCTAAAGGAAAGGGTTGGAACAAGATGACCTTTAAGGCCCTTTCCAACCCAAGACATTCTATGGTTATATGATTCTATTATTCTATGATATAATATGGACATCAGGTTTCAGCAGCAGCTGCTTTATTTGATAGACATGGTCCTATTACCTAATAGAAACTGCCAAGGCAGACATAAACCATCCTTAACCAGTTTTGCAAGAATAATGTTTTCCACTGGAAACTCCTTCCTTATTTTGTTCATTGCCCCACTGTATCTCCTGTTCTTAACACATTAGAAGAAACAAATCAGTAAGTACAGGGGAAGTAAGCTAGGCACAAGTGCATGCTCTTTGTGAATTTGTGGAGAGATAGAATTTGTGGTGGAAGGGAGGTGATGTAATTCAATAAAAGATTGAGAAGAGGGAACATCGATAGGTAAAGATGTGGAAAGATTGAATCTCCCTTGAGAAGATGAAAGGACAGTTCAGTAATTGGGAACAGCAAGGACCCATTTGGAGGGCAGACAGGAAAAGAAGAAGTAGTTAAGATAGTACAGTTGCTTTCAGATCTTCAGTTCAGCTCCAGTGCACTGAAGTAGTGATCTGAAAATTAAAAGAGAATAGTGCGGGAAAAATGTTTTGTTTTATTGAAAAAAGCAGGGCTTTTTATTGTGAATGTACGTTTGTGATTCTTAACGTATAAAATGAGTTTCTAGAGCAATGGTATCTGTACCTCTGGGTATGCACTAAAAAAACCCTAATGTTTTGACAAGAACTCTGTACTTTTCTTACTCATTTCAGGTATATTCAGACCTATTGTGCATGCTTGGCATAGTACCAGGATTATACACTGTAGTAGTATTCATACATGCAAAATCCCATTGACAAAATAGTCAAGGGAGAGTATGGTTTAATATATCTATAATCCACATATTAAAGCTCTCTAAGTATGATTGGACATGACAGTCTGTAATGCCTCTAAGCTTTAACTTCCTATTGTGTCTGTGACATATACTCCACAAATTACAGTACAGGACTGTCTCATGAAATTCCATTTATGATCCTTTTTTTTGTTAAATTTATTTTATATATATGTAGATCTATGCATATGTACTTGTATATGTCTACAGCCTTTAAATATCTACCCACACAAGATGGGAATTGAGAGATAATTCCTTCTTCTAGTCTTTAGTTCCCCCTGCTGTGCCTATGCATTGAAGTTGAGTAACATCGAAGGGTTGTAGAATGTGTCTGTGCCATAAGCAAGGGAGTAAAAAGGGAGGTGTATATGGGAGGGCTAATACTTAAACTGCAAGGTGCCAGTTCCACTGATATGTCACAAATGCCCAGTGATCCACTGCATGCCACAGTCATCCTCCTGCATTCTCATCCAGAACTCACTAAATATGATAAATTCTTATTCCCTAACCAGCAGTTGCAGGGAGGATCCCAGAGGGTTTGATAGCTGATCCTCTGCCAAGGATCGTGGATATCAGTGCCACAGAGTTAATGGAGCTGGGCTTGGTGGTACCTATGTTCTCCCTTTTGACGTCCCCTTGCTTTTATGAAAAGGGGAGATAGCAGCTGCTGGGGAGGTGCAGCTTTATGTTTCCTTAAGAAACTAAGGGCAGCTGAAATGGATGTTAAGGTCTGTCTAATAAGATAGACCTGCTGTCAGTAGAATCTGTGATGGACTTATGTGACTACACTGATAATTAGCTTTGAGACAAATATGTGTAATTCAGACTATCTTGTATCATCTGTGGGTGCTGGAACCCGTCTGCCTGCACACTGAAGCAAGGTACTTAATGATGTGTGCTTTGGATGTTTAACTAGGCATGTCATGATTTTTCATCAGCAACAGTGTTAGCAGCAAAGCTGTATCTGCCATAGGTAGATGGCAGCTGCAAAACCAGCCCCAGTTAGCTAAGATTTGTATCCCCAAGGAATTGTTCTTGGATCTAGAAATGAGATTTCTTAATGGGGGGAAGGGGTGTATCACAGCAGTGCATGGGGGAAGATGAACCCTAAGTAACAGAAGCCCTTTTGAATTATATTGAAAATAATCTGATAATTGGAGTTTCTCATATATATATATAGATACATACTCATAAATACTTACATAGAGAGGCTTTTTAGAATAATTTGAGTACCTTCATGAGTCTAGAGATCTCCTAATTATATAAGGATGCAGCCCCAGTCACTATGTCAGGGTATGGAGAGAGAAGACTTAGGAGAATGTTATTTTAATAACCTTAGCAGTTCATGCATTTACATCTCTGAGCCCTTCCCTGTTCACACTGCCACCCTATCATTAGCTCAGTTTAATGTTTCTAATTTAATATGCTTTGTCTTTGCCATAAAGAATGAGAGTGCCTGTCTAAATTATTAGATCACTATAAAGAAAAGGTCTGTTAGTGTTCTTTCTATCCAGCATAGCATGTGGAGAAATATAATTCTCATTATGCAGCATTCCTTTCTCTGGGCCTGATTGGGTTCCACAAATAGGAAATGTTCAAACTAGCAATATTCATTTGCATAACCGTTTTCCACTGGGACCTGTCCCAGGCTGCTTCAAAACCTTTCAGTGGCCACTTATATTAGTCTGTTTTTTCCACTCTTGTATTCGTGAATCGTCTGATATTTTTTATAGTAGCTTTTAAACATTTATCTCCCTGTCTGTTTACTGCCGCCCAAGCAACATGTTTCCTGAGTCTTGTCTGTAGAAAAATGCACACCAGAGACTCTTCCTTTCAACAACTTCTAATTAGGCTGCTGAGGTTGAGGTCTGAGCAAAGCAATTTAAAGGGTAACTTCCTTATGCTGGCTCCAGTGCTTCCTGCTTACCAGAGCTCACTGCTTAAGAAGCTTATCAGCTAACTTCCTGCTGGTGAGATACTTGCCAATCATCTGACATTACTCGTTCACCGTATCAATGAGCTGGACTGCTGTTTTGAGAATAATAAGAATTAGAAAGAGGAACTGACCTTGTACAAAGGAGTGTTGTGGCTTGCATGCAGAAAACAGTTGCTGATGCGAGTAACAATTCCATTTCTGAGGCACACGCAGTATCACTAGGTGTAAATACTCCTGCTTCTGCATGAAATGCATGCAAAGGTGAGCTTTGCACAGCCTGTCTTTTCTGGCTCTTGATGTTCATTGCCTTGAAATTTTTAAGGGATTTTTCACTTTTCTCATAATGAAAGAATAGTTTCCCTTTGTTGTTTTGCCTCCCCTCACTTCCCTGCCAGAAAATGCTATTTTAAAGGCAAAAAAGAATTCTGGTATGTTGTTCTTAATTCTACTTTTTCACAAAATGACAGTTCAGTCATCACAAACAGACTTAGACTTGGACAGGTATGCAACATGAAGCATTAAAAAAATTCCTGAGAGCTTTGGACTTCACACTCACACATTTGGCCCATTTGTAAAATCATATGTTTCCCTTCTTTTTATTGCAACTTGGATAACAAATGTAATTTTTTTTTGGTTTGTTTTCTGTTTTGTTTAAGAAAAAATACCAAACAAAACACACATAGAAAACATAAGATCTTTATCTCTGCTATTCCCTCCCAAAGCTTTTCCTCCTTATTAAACAGTAGGACATAGATATGTATTTATTCCTGTTGAACCTACTGTGTTTCATCCAGTAATAAAGAAATTGGGGGAAAACTCCAGAAATATATATCTGAATCTATTTCTTATACACTAAAAATTTGAATCTATCCAGCCTAAAAATAAATAATATAGATGTGAAAACAAACAAACAAACAAAACACACAAACACAAAATAAACCACGAATAAAAACCCCACAAACAAACAAACAAACAAACCAGATGAGGAACTATGGCTTCACAGTGTTCTCTCATTACAGAGTTTTTCCTGAAAGTATGCTGCAATTTTACAATCTCTGAAGAATTCTATAGGTTTTAAAAATAATAATTAGCTTTTTCTTTTTATATTATTCATTTGAAACTACAAGAATTCCTTGAAGAATTAACCAGAATCAACTGCCTTGTAGTTCTACAGCAGTGAGGTACCTCTGCTAAATTTAAATAGCTACTATAAACAAATAGAGTATGCTTACTATTCAATCAGTTTCTCTATGCATTTTCTATGAAGAGATATTTAAAATACTTATATTCTTACCACAAGCATTAACTGATTTTATGGAGCTCTCTGTTCTCAGGATGACTTCAATCAAGAGATGAATAATTTCTTTCCTCTGATAAGCATATTATAAATACTCTGGCACTTAGAGAAAGAGATGGATAGAACATACCTTTATCCTTTTTGTCAACTTTGAGACAGGAAAGGAGTTTCTTCTTTTGATTTTTCTTCATCCCATATGTTAGGCCATGACACAATTCGTTTCTGACCAAGCTGCCTTATGCTTTATTGGCTGCTTGCCCATTTCTTGGGGCAATTTCACAACATGTGTCTTGAGCTCTATTTGATTCACTCCTCTGAGGTTGATTTTGTCCCTTGGTGCCAGTGTCTGTAATATAATTGCCTGTACGCAGGCTGCTTGCAGACAGAATACTTCTGCTGGGTACATTTTGACACACCCCATGTGGTCCTCATGG
Source organism: Megaceryle torquata (assembly GCA_024611175.1). NCBI lineage: Eukaryota > Metazoa > Chordata > Aves > Coraciiformes > Cerylidae > Megaceryle > Megaceryle torquata. The sequence goes on along the minus strand of JANIJG010001306.1, from coordinate 17,428 downwards.
TTTGCCAAATCACTTGCTGCATTACAACCTGTTTTCTTGTCAGCAACAAGTGCATTCCATTATGTCTTTTTTTCTCTGCTGTCCAGGTGTCACTTTTGTAAAGCCACAAGCCTTTTTTGGTGTTCTTCTATGTAGAAAGGGAGTTAGAAGATAAGAATAATAAAAACAATCAGTGTTGGTTCTTTATTGTTACTGAGTCACAATTAAAAATTTAAAGAGAGAGTAGCTTAATAACATTGATTAGATCCATGAAAGGATTCAAGGCATAACAACTCCCCATATTATGCAATCAAGTTATTCACTCAGGGAGAAAAGAACTGCCTTCATTTTCCACTTTGGTATGACTATTTCCACAATACCCTTTAACTAAACCAACCAGTTATGCCAGGCAATGGTACTTTTCAACCTTTCCCATTGAAACTGTGACAATGAACAACACAAAGCTGAATAATAATGTACCAAAAGTGAATGCAAGAGAAGCATCACTCCAGCTCAGTGGTTCAGGCATTCACCTGAAGGAAAAAGTGCTTTGTTCAAGACTCTATTCAATCAGATGTTTATATATTTTAACTTCATGAACTTTGGATAAATTAACACCATAGAATAACAGATAAGTCACTGCTTAGTCAGTACCTCTAAGTCAGACAAGGAGAGTTGTTTTTCTTTGCATTTAAACATCTAAATTCCAAGTTTCACTTTACCACAAATGTCTTTATGATCAAATTTTGTGGCTGTTACCTTATGTACTCAAAGAAAAATACTTAATTCTTGCTTATATGATGTGGCTTATATTAGCAGGCATTGCAGATCTTAAATGGGTTTCCAAGGACTCTGTGACTCTAAAGATCAGATTCCGATACTCAGAGCTGTAGGTCAGTTTATTTCCAAATTGAAGGCATTAAAGGTACTCTGCAAGCATTCAGAACTGATAAAGTTGATTGCAATTAAATTTATTTATTTTTAATACTTGACTACCTATTTCTGGAAACGTACAACTTTTGCACAGATATTCCAGCTCTACGTCTGCCATCTGCACTAGTTGCTGTCTTGGGTCTATTCAAAAGTTTTGAGTCTGCAGGAATCTGCTGACCCTAACACTGTTAGTGCAAACAAATGATGTGAATGTAAGAATTCGGTGCATCCTGCAGGCACTGTGTATGGACAAATCTCAAAATGTTTGAATGCACATTTAAAGATTCAGTCTGTTGCTAGTGTTTTTCATCTTTCTGAGTGGGATACAGGGAGGAAATCCTGTAGGATCATGGGATTCTAGAAACAGGGAACCAAAACATGATACATAATCACACTGTATTTTGTTATTACTGTTTCCTATCTTTGGAATGAAAGTATCAAGAAGTATAGACACAGCAAGTGCAAATGAATTCAGGCAAACCCACTTTTTAAAATCAAAAACCAGCTTTGAATTCCTTTGGCATTTGTTCAGCTAGGTTGTTACTCTGTCTTCCACGTTTTCTATCGTTCATCTGTAAATATATTCACTTTTGGAAAAAGAGAATATTTTCTAGAAGTGTTAGACAGAAGTGTCCAAGTACCTGTCTAACTGAAGTGTACATTTATTTATGGGTAAAGAAAAATGCTAAATTAAGTTAATCAGGTAATTAATATACTTTCTTCTTCAGAAATGCCTTCATATTTTTCTAACCCAGTGTCACTTGTTTTGATTGATAAAAAGCCAAGGATGTCCTTCCCTCCACTCTCTTACTTCTCTGAACTTCAAAAAAAAAAAACCCAACAAACTCAAAAACCAAAAAAAACCACCTTACTTGAAAGAAAAACACTTCTGATATATTTTAAAAGAAAACTAAAAGGAGTCAAGCTTTCATCCTAATGTTAATATTGTAACAGAAATGCTGATTAATTGATTAGTAACTGATGCAGAGTGCTAAGGGTCAGTTTCTCACCTACTATGCTTCATTATGTCTCTAGAACAGTACAGCCACATCTTATCTCTGGGGCCAACCAAGCATGAAACAGTCGTCAGGCCCAAGCATGCATGGGACATGCTTAAAGTGCTAAGTGCTGGAGGGTCTTGTGATCATGTCCCAAATTGTGCATTCTACATGGTGCCCACATACACAACTTCAACCTAGGTTCTGTCAAATTTGCACCAAAAAGAGCCTTTCCCGTGCAATAAACCATAACTTCATGCACTCATTAAATGTTTGGTTATTTTTTTTATCCTGATGGCTGTAGTACTTCTTGTGGATGAAACAAAAATCATGATACATCCTTCAATCTTCCTCCCTTTTTATCTTCTTTTGAAAGTTCACCACTAGAAGTACTTTCTCAAGACAGACGTGTAGATATGGGTCTCCTCTTGGTACTGTGGACAGCCATCAGAGTGAAAAGAGCACTGATAAGTCTATCTTTAATGCCCTGTTCACATCAAGAAAACTGCTTTCTTTGATAATGATGCTATCAAATACAATTATTTATTTCACAATATGGAGCATAACGCCTGGGGGATCATGAATAATTCATTGGCTGAGATTGAAAAGATATTTTTATGCTTGGACCTTGTATTTGGAAGATGAAAATAATATTCTGTCCTTTCAAGAACTGAAGAAGTTCTGAACAATCAACAGTTAAGTGAGTTAAAGTAAGATTATAGGTTTTCTTGATAGATAAATGGGGATGGAGGGAAAAATGGGATATATATGCTTTGGTATGAAGAGAAGACACATTTTGACTTTTTCTCTCTTTCATTCTTTCGTTCTTTCGTTCCTTCATTCTTTCTTTCCTTCCTCCCTTTCCCTTTCCTTTTTGCAGTTGGTTGAAGAGAATAAATGGATTGTGCATGCTGATGCTCACTCACAAGTTGGATGCCTGCAGCATCCAACAGCAATAGCAATGGAGGAAGAGTCTTTGCTTGTTGGATGGTACAAGCTAATTTTCCCCAAAGGTAGTGAAGGAACTGTCTTCCCTTTGACTATATACAGAAATGATGTTGCTAGGACAACATGCCAAGTCAAAAAGCTTTTCCCCTTAAGTTGTAAGCTCCTTCTCTGTTTTATTAATCTGAAAATGTCTCATACATTTATAGTGCTGTATAAGTAATAATGTAGGGGACATTAAGTAGATCTTAATAGAAGCTTTCCATTAGCTCTTTCAAGCATGAAAACGTACATGGAGAGTACCTTCCTTAAATAATCAGATTTTGTGATTTGGAAATTTACTTTAAAGTGGCAGTTATGAGAAGTTGCATAATATATGTATGGTTCTTTAAAACTTTAGGGAAGGTAGAAATAGATCAAAATATATAGTTTCTGACCTAACTGAAATATTCATTCTTGTAAATACAATCTATTGTTCTATCTTCACAGTGAACATTGTTGTGCTTTCCATTGCTGTATAGTTACTGTATTTGACATTTAATCACCTTGTATGAAAAGTATTAACAATGAATGAAGAGTCTTAAGATAATGGGTCTGAGACAACTGTACCAATGCAAAAAGACATAGTTTTAAATTTAAATAGGTGAAATTATTATGAAGATGCTAAACAGGTCATCTGGTAAGAGCATTTACACAAATAAAATATACTCAGAGTAGTTTAGAGAAAACTAGTGAAGATGGTTTGTACTAGGGAATATCAAGTACAAGGCATGACGTAGCTTTTTTCTTGAAAATTAACCTATAAAGTCATACAGGATAGGCTATTATCTTTAACTAAAATGCTATGCTGTGATCTAACTGCCCTTAGTGAATATTTTTTTTTCATTTTGGATATTTTTATTAAGTCTAAGCAGTAGAAAGTGTGGGGAAATAAAATATAGATTTAAGATTTCTTAAACTGCTAGAGGCAAAGAATTTACCAAAGCAGAAACTTCTGTCGGGAAGAAATTAAAGATATAAAAGTAGAAAAATATTTTAATATGTACAGATATAATCATAGTATCTTAAGTATTACTTTTTTTTGCTAAATTACCTTTGCTATAGTTTAAAAAGTTATTAAGTGATTTATCTGAGACTTCAGTATTTGAGAAAAATTAATTTATGTATTTTCTTATGGAAATTAACAGGCAATTCCCAAAATGCACTATATCTTCCATCAGGAAGCCTAGTATGAAAGAAAATTATTTCTTAACATAGGAGGCAAAGGCCACACATGTAAAATAATTCAATTTCCTGCAACTTTGCATTGTTTTCAATGGCTGTAATTTAGTTGTCATAGACATGGCTACTTTAATGCCCTGCAGAGGTTGAATGTATCCTACCAAGCCCACTGCTTTGTTTCAGATTTTTTCCATCTAGGAGGGAGCTTCCAGCTCACCCTGGTTGCTCAGAAGCACTAATGAATCTTAAAGGCAACCTTAGCTTCTGGTATATTTTTTGAAAATTGATTCATTTAATCTCTGCAATGAAGTATTTTCAAAACTCTGTCCAGGCAATCCACATTACAACTTTTTTTCTCTACAAGGCAATGGAGCTCTTCTGAACTATATTTTGAATTAAAAATCACTTCGTCATAGTTTACAGAATGGTCTAGTTCAAAGAATACTCTAGGATAGTGTTCTAGCCTGCCTAGAAGTGAACAAACATTTAGAGCTCCCTAAGTCATTTTCTCATGTTATTCAACATATTTCTCTAACAGAAGGTTATGTCAAACAATTCTCAGGCTCATTTTCTGGGAGCACAGTAATATTAATTTTTATAGGTACCCTACACTGGTATGTCTTTAAAGACTATTGCTTATAAGGTAAATTCTGTGTCTTCATGAATTTGATGTTTGTAGTATTAATTTATAAACATAGGCTTGGTTTTACAATACCTCCACCATGGTAAGACTCCCTTTCACCTTGGTACATGACACCCTCCCCAATAGTTTATTCATTGTGCCATAATATTTCTCCATTCTCTTCCCTCCCACTCCATTTACATTTTCTCATGTCTGCTGAGAACATTGTCTCCTAAAGAATTTCCTACTACACAGGGAAGGAAAAGGCAGATGATATACTGCCATCAATAGTTATAACTGTAATGAGTGTTTCAGTGCCACTCACCTGCCTTTCATTATTTGTTTGTACCTTTTCACAATCTGCCACCACACACTTCAAAAATGTTAATCTGTTATGTGGTTTTGCTCCTGTATGCAAGTGCTAACTTCAAGCGGGGTTTGCTGCTTTCCAGAGGTGAATTTGATCAGGAAAGATCTAGGTATCTGAAGGAATATCTCTGTTTGTTTTATCTTTTCTTAGCATTGCTAATCCTTATTTTTAGGTGCCTTGTTGTTGACTGGATGTCAAATACTCAGCTTAGGAGCTTCCCTATGAAGCCTGTAGGGAAAAGTACTTCAGAACAGATGTTAACAGCTTTCACGTTGCCTGAAAGTCCTCTGTAAGTGACTTGGTTCAACTACAGGTTCAAAACTGAGTCATACATTTCATTTCAAAAAACTGGAAAAGTTTATTTGGAAAAGTTCAGATTTAAAGGAAGCACCTTACCCTGCAATCCTTCTGTCATTAGCATTCACGAATAGCCATTTTCCAAATGGATGCTCTAGCTACAGAAGTGGATAGTGAAATTAAGATATTAAAAGTACTTTGTAGCTTTCTAGAAAACAATTCACTGTTCATCACAATGGAAAGAGATCTTTGCTTCAGTTCCTATGGGTGTCCCTGAAAAGGAGGTCAGTCACCATGCTGGGTTCTGCTTCTAGGACTCTCTAGAAGTGTTGCTAGGAGAAAAAAAAAAAAGAAGAGGAAAAAAATAAAGAGTGAAGAAGAAAAAAGACGTAAATAAAGAAAATCAAGAGAAGAGATCAGCACTGAGAGTTTTTACTGGATGAATGTTTTCAGTGTGAGGAAAGCAGTAAAACCTGGCCATCTTCTAGGACAGGAGCTATTAGGTGAAAAAATATGATATTTTTCCTGCTGTTTGTTTGTTTTGGTTGTTTTTTGTTTTTGTTTTGCTTTGCTTTGTTTTGTTAGGGTGTTTGTTTGTTTGTTTGTTTGTTTCTCTGTTCTGGGTGAAAATGCATGTATATTTGTTGCCACTGCTTCATATGGAACATGGCTAGTGTGGTGCATGATATGCATCTTCTGTGCATGCATAACAGCTTCAGCTTTCCCTAGGGCTTAGGCAAATGAACATCTAGTCTAAGGATCTATTGAGACTCAGTCAGGTGTATAAGCCAGGATGACAATAATGCCTAAATGCACAGCAGTCAATGTGTTATGTTTAGAGCATGGACAGGTGTTACCTGATCATGCATTTGAGATCACAATCTTAAATTCTACCACACCGTCATTTAAAAAAGTGTACATTTCTCATAGTCCTATGTGAACATTTTTTGTTTAATCACCTACTGAAGAACTAGCTGTTAGAAAAAAAAAAGAATCTATACCTTTATTATCCTATCATTTTGCTGAATCTTTTATAGCCTTCACCCAATTATTCTCTATCTGTGTGTGTCTATGTGTTTTCATGCCCTCACTGGAATTTCAGTGACTTCTATGAGAAAAGGTTTTGAGGAAATCCATCACTCTAGCACTTCTTTAAATGAAAGATAAAATTTGTCTCAAGTGAAAGCCTAAACTGTCCTTTATGTTTGTTATCATATAAATTGTGTACTGTATTTTTTTCCTCAGTTCTTTTGTCCTGATTGTTGATGCCTCTTCTATTAAGTTACTGACTCTACAGCAATGCTGCTTCACTCAGAAAATCACACATGAACAAGGTTTCAAGATGTTCCTGGACTAAGGCAATAGAATTATAAGATTAAATTCATCCTCATAATCTCTTCTTCCTGACACTTTTGGCAGAACTCAAATTTGCTGAATGTGTTGAATTTAGTATCAAATTTCAGCATGCACTAAGGATAAAATTGATGATAAAGTTGAAAGCTGGAAAGAACCACTGAGTGCAGACCAGTGTACAGGATGTGGAGAAATCAAGATAGTAATAAATTCCTTCTTTGATGTTAAGACAATTATAAAACCTCTAATGCCTATTGTGGTGGATTGGCCCTGGCCAGCAGCTAGGCACTATACAACTGCCTGCTCACTCCTTGTCCCCAGCAGGATAAGGGAGACAATAGGAAGAGCAAAAGTGAGAACACTTATGAGTTGAAATAAAAATGGTTTAATAAGCAAAGGAAAAAGGAAGGGAAAAAGAAAACCAAATCAAAAAAGTGATGCAAAGACACTCACTCACCACCTTATCCAAGCAGACCAAAGCCCATCCAGTCTCTGAGCAATGACTAGTATACACAAAAAACTTTTCAGTTTTTCTTGCTGAACATGATACTATGTGTCATGGTCAATTTGTTTAATCTGTCAAGGTTGTGTCACCTCCCTAACTCTTGCCCACCCTCAGCCTATTCACTGCAGAGGCAGAATAGCAAAGAGAGAAAGGCTTGATGCTGTGCAGCTAATGCACAGCAACAGCCAAATCATTGGTTTGTTATCAACACTGCTTTACACACAAATCCAAATCAGTATCATCTGGACCTCTATGAAGAAAACTGAGTCTATCCCAACCAGAGCCATTACACCAGTCCTGGAAAATAAATTGAGAAATGAAGAGGGAATGAAGTCTCAAAATCATATGTTCAGTCAAAGAAGTTAAAAGGTTTGTCTTTGTTGTTGTTGCTCATTGTTTTTCGGTACATTTGGTATATATTTTTTCTGCTGTCAAATCTGATTTTATTGCTTTTTACATTGAAGATCATCAGGGGGGAAAAGGAAAATGAAAGCACAGAAGTAAGCCACAAAGTATGATACATCACTTTTTAGTGTTTCCTTCATTCTCTGCTTCTATCACAAATTAACTTCTGACAATTGGCCATTGCTTTAGTATCAGAACTATTGAAAAGGTTGTTCTGTAAGAGTACTACACTTGGATTGCTAATCACCTCTGATGTGCTTATCAGCCCCATGGACTCTCTGCTTCAAAAGTCTTTTTTTTTTTCTTCAGGATGACTTTAACTTACTTACACAGGAAATTATCAAGAAAGCTATAGAAATAGCCAAAGGAACATTTTTTTAGATCTTATTATAATTTTGCCTGGTTTAGATAAATCTATTAAAACATTAACCTGGCCTTAAATTCCCTAGAGATGTGATGTGTATAATATATTGTAAGGGATAAGAGAAATCTATAGAAAATGCCTGCGTAATCAGCAAAGACATTGATCTAGATGTATGTAAATTTACCTAACCCTAATGTAAAAACTTAAGAAATATCCTTAGGAATTTTTCTTTTTCTTATCTTCTTTTTATTATGTTAATGGTCAAGACCAATCGAATATATAAAGTCAATGAAAATTTATAGGCTTAATGTAATTGCTGTCATATTTGCAAGGCAAAATACAAGAAATGCTGTAAGATTTGAATTTCATTTGTGAAAAGAAGAGAATTTAGTTCATAAATTCAGGGAAAGTTTTCTTGAAGTAATTTATGTTACCTAACATTTTTCCTTTGTGAAATTCAGAAAAAATAAAAATTCTTCTGAGGTTTGGATGAATGCTAGGAGGGGATCAAAAAAACCCCCAAAAACTCTGACAAGTTGCACCTCTAACAAGGTGCTTTTCCTAGACCTTAATACTTCAACAGTGAAGCTGTTGGTTTGAGTCACTATTTTCCCTGACTGTCTCTTAGAAACCTTGCAATGCATGATTCTTCACTCCTGAAGGCTCAGAAGAGAAATTTTGCCTCAATATTAGCATTTGTTAGTGTAAATCTGGCATCTCAGATCAAAACACCAATCAGACTGCACAGAGAACTGACAGAGTTGGATGCACAGATTTCCTCTATTGATTCTGATGTGCTGGCTGTAACCAGACAAGGTTAACCTAAGGTATTGGTGTCTTAACCACAGGTATAGGTGAGTAAAATATTGTGATTCCAGAACTAAAGACTGAAGTTCCAGTGATGAAGATAACAACTCTCTTTGATGTCTGTAGGTCAGAATGATAATTTGGGACTTCAGTATGGATCTTCCACAGCTACCTGTACCATATGGTTAAAGGTGATTTTTTTAGAGACATGTGCAGAGATAGGCACGGGGATTCCTCCTGGAAGGCCATAAAATAAATTTTTATTGTATTCAGCATCTCCCCTCACCATCTGTTGCCCAAGAAATATTTAAAATAGCCACAATATTTTCACATTTTAAAGTGGACATTAGTAACTGTTTTCCCATTTATAAAAACAAAACCAAAGATTAAAATGGCTTTCAGAATTAACCTAAGGAAAAAAAAAAAAAAAAACCACACATAACAAAACAAAACAAGAAAACAAAACACCAAACCAACCAACCAAAGAAAAACCCAAACAAGAATCCTTTAGACAGATGTACTTTTGCTTTTGCAGATTTTGTTTCCAGTTGTTAATGAAAACTGAGAAGTGCTATGTGTATACATTTCTCACTTTTGTATACATATTTGTTTGTACGTGGGCAAAACATAACCTTTTTGTAAAATGCAAGTAAAATATTTTCATTACACAGATGTGTGATGATAGGATTATTTAAAGTAGGTGAGTTGCTCTGAAATCTCAGGTCTGTGAGTTTAATAAAAAAAATTAAAAAGTTTTTATGCTATAAATGGATTGAAAACAGGATGTACTGGAAGTCACAAAGGTATGCATATATTTTTAAGATTCTCTGGATGATTTTTTTGATGAGACAGGACTGGTTAAGTCCCAGATAAGCATCTGGATGCTTATCCAAAATGTAAAGAACACAGTAAGTTTGAACTGTGTTCTTTAGTCTTCACATGAGGTTTTAATGAATACCACAGAGTACTCAAGGACCTCAATGCTGTCACTTCAGATAGGTCAGGGAAAAACTTGACTGTTTCTTGATACAAATAGAAAAGGAGTTATCTATCAAAGTAACTGAAATTAGAGTGAATGATATGCACTGTATATAACACTCTAAATTAAAAAAAAATCAAAATACTTTGCTAATGACAATCCAAATCCCTTTATCTAGGTATAGTGATTATGACCACTGAAGAAACATTACCACTTTCACAATGAAATGAGACTTCTGTTTGCTACACTAAATTAAATCAAAATATCCAAGGATATTATTTCAATTTTAAATTTTAATACAAAATCAAAGGAGTAAAATAAAATCTGGGGAAGCGAATGAATTTGCTGCTGTCTGCCTTAGTCATCTGTCCTCTTTTGAGAGGTATTCAACACTTTTTGTTTTACTGACTCACTGTGTTCGACTTACTGACTTTGTTGGGTCTAATTTTCTGGACAAAGTCCAGCCATGTATGTGTAATTTACAATACAGTTTAGCTTTTTTAGTTATACTATGAATTTATGAGAGTGTAATCTTAAGACCAAACATCTCAGAGCATGTATCATGTGTCATTTTATCTCTAAACAGAGGTACACCTGACTGCTTAAACTAGCTTTAATTGTTTGCACTGTTTGCCCTTGGAAAAAAATGCTACAGATAGGTGGATTATTTGATACATCAGGTACTCAAGTGGTCCGGTCTGTTAAATAGGCAACATTTCTGATGGCATGGTACTTTCAGAATCCAAGGTATTCATCAACAATATTCTCTGTTTTTAGGGTAGGAACTGTTGAACTTCCAAGGGCCATAACTGTGGAGGGAGGAGCTGGAATTGTGTCAGAACTACTTTCAGAGCCACTGCTCAAAATGCATGTCAAAGTCCAGAGGAAAGATACTGAGAGTGTCCAAGATCTTAGTGTAGCTGGTCATGTGGTCCTTAACTTTCTCCATACTTTCAAGACCTTTTATTTTGCATTGTCTAATGTCTGATAATGGCTGGCTGACAACTGTGCTTCCACTTAAGGTTTGCTGTGCATGTTTGGTTAGTTCATTGCTAACATTTCCTCCTGAGCTTCCTGTGGTCTTTCTTTTCACTGGATGTGTACTACTGTGCATAAAAGTCCTAATGAAACGAATTACCTTTGTGCTCATCACCTGATTTCCTTCCAAAGAGGTGTAAATGTGGTTTTCTTACTGTAAATACTGTTAAACAGGAATGAAGAGTTAAATTCTGTATGAACTGGTTTCCCTTTAATGTTTCTCATTAACTCACCATTAAAAAGAAATGTGCTAACTGCCTGTTCCAACTTTTCCTTTAGTAAAATAAACATGGGCTTTAGGTTGCCATGATACAGGCAATACTATAATTTGAAACTATATCATAGCTAATAGCTGCACCTCTGAGGACTTGAGACACCTGCTACTAGAAAAACGTAGCAAATTTCTGTTGTTTTCATACTGTAAGGTTGTATTTCAGACAGGACATGGTGGACATCAGCACAAGAACTATCTTCTGCTCTCACTCTGTTGATATCAGAGAGTTGATATAGTGAAATTTTGTTTCACATAAATAGCTGTGTGACCTTATGTAATTCTTTCTGCTTCAGATATACTTGGACTGCCATCTATAAAATAAAAATATAATTCTGTTGTTGTTGTAAAGAGTTTTAACATCATAAGATTAAATTATAACATGTAAGTGCAAAGTACTGTTGTTTATCATCATGTATGGTTATGAAGCTCAGTGTAGTACCTATTTTCTCGCCTCATAATCCAACAGAATTATAAATGTCAGATAAGATTTTTTTGTTAGCCTCATTACAAGAATAATGTGTCGTGCATAAAACTTTCCCACGTAATTTTTTTTTTTCTTTTTATACAGTGTATGTATTCTGAACAGAAAATGTTTCACTAGTGCTGTCATTTTAGAACAAATGTCTTTGTCTATAGTGTTTGTTTTTCCCTGAGGAAGAGCTGAAGGTCACATTATTAAAAGTGCTAATAAATTACAGTATTTGTGTTAGTTAATTAAACCTGTCAGTTGAAAAATTGTCTGATATTTTGGATTCTCTATTTTTCTATCTCCATTTAGGTAATTCAGGGAAATGAATTTCAGAGTTAAGAAGAAAATAAATTCAGATTTTTTTGGACTGGAAAAAGTTTAAATGAGTAGATAGTTTTCCAATTGTATGTAATATGACAAGTGCATTTTTGCCCCCAAACCACTGAACTCATGAACTCATGTAAATTCTACATCTTTCTTTGTAAGAAGTCTAAAACCTTTGATGACACAGTAAATTATTTATTTATTTGTTTGTTTGTTTGTTTTCACCTCACTTTGTGTCAAGCAAGGGCCTGACTGAGGACCTGTCCATGTGCTGGAGATGATCCTTCCCCTTCATTCAGCACTGGTGAGGTCACCCTTGGAGTGCTGTGTCTAGTTCTGGATTCCCCAGAGATTTGGAGCAACTGGAGAGGGCCACAAAGGTAACAAAGAGACTAGAACATCTGATGTATGTATGAGGGAGCTGGGACTGGAGAAGACAAGGCTTGGGGAGAATTTACCACCATACAAAAATATCTGTGCAAAGGAGATGCAAAGAGGATGGAACCAGGCTCTTTTCAGTGGTGCCCAGTGCAGTGTGTACAAAGTGAAACAAAGAAGGCTTAGTCTTAACATTCAGTGACTTTTACTAGGTTAGAGTAGATAACTAAGTTTAAAAAGTTAGGGCAACATTAGTTTAAAGGAACGTGGTGGGCTGACCCTGTCTGGATGCTAGGTGATCACCTGGAATACACTCTTTTGCTCCCCTCCTCAGATGGACAAGGGAGAGAAAATACAATGGAAGCCTCATGGGTCAAGACAAGGACAGGGAGGCATCATTCACTAATTACTGTCACAGACAAAACAGACAAAACTTGGGGAAAATTAATTTAATTTATTACTTATTAAGTTAGAATACTCCCAAATTCCCTATCTTGTTTCCACCAGGAGCACAGGGGAATGAGGAATGGGGGTTGTGGTAAGTTTATCACATGTTTTCTCTGCTTCTTCTTCTGCAGGAAGAGGACTCCTCACACTCTTCCACAGTGCCAACATGGGATCCCTCCTATGGCAGACAGTCCTCCAGGGACCTCTCCAATGTAAGTAGTTCTCACAGGCTGCAGTTCACAACTTTACTATTCCAGTGTAGTTCTCCCACTGGGTCACAAGTCCTCACAGCAAACCTGCACCAGTGTGGGGTTCTGTCTCCATGGGTCCACATGTCCCAGCAGGATCCAGATCCAGTGTGGGTATGAGAGGTAACAGTCCCCTTTGGGCATCCACCTGCTCCAGTGTGTCGTCCTTCACAGGCTGCAGTGTGGATATCTCCTCTACCATTAACCTCCATGGGCTCCGGTGGAACAGTCTGCCTCATCATGGTCTTCACCACAGGCCACAGGGGAATCTCTGATCCATTGCCTGGATCACCTTCTCCTTCTTCTTCACTGACACTGGTGTCTGAAGGGCTGTTCCTGTCACATATTCTTACTCCTCTCTCTAGCTGCTGTTGCTGTTGGGCAGCAGCTCTTTCCCTCTTCTTAACTGTGTTATCATGGAGGCGCTACCACCATCACTGACTGGCTCAGCCTTGGTCAGTGGTTGGTCTGTCTTGGAGCCATCTGGCATTGTCTCAATTGGACAAAGGGGAAGCTTCTAGAGGCATCTCACAGAACTCACCCCTATAGCCCTCCTGATACCAAAACCTTCCAATGCAAACTCAAAACAAGGAGTACAATTTCAAGAGTAACTCTTCAGAGGACAAGACAAAAATCTCATTTGTTACCAACAGCTATGTACACCATACAGTGGACAACTGATAGAAATAAGACAAAGACTTTCTTTACTTCCAGTACCCCTTGGTGTCATGGATTGACAGGGTCAGATTCACTTGGTTCATGTTACTTAGGTTCATCAATCTACTTGTACTGACTGAAATTAAAATGAATATGGAAAGAAAGGGGAATGCAAAACTAGAAATGGAAATACATATTTTAAAGACTGAGTGGAAAACTGAAACCTTGAGATCTACAGAAGGTGGAAACTCCATGAATTGCAAGAGAAGGCTGTAAAGTTTTCAAGATGGAAATGAAATTTTAAACAAAAGTGTGATGCAAATGTTAGGTTACTTGCACTAGTGCAATAGAATAAAACAATGTTATTAAAAAAAGGACACCTAGCTATATCTATTAGGTAGATTCTGTCTCAACTGTATGCTACTCTGAATCTGTCCCCTTTAGAGATAATAAGTAGTCCAGAGCCTTTTAAAATCATAGATCTCTGCCTGATATGCACTACTTTGAGTTGGAAAAGTGGAATGTACATTTCTTTTCCAATAGGCTGTTTTTGTGGCAGAAGCTTTTCCTGGTCTAGGAACTGAGTGTTCACTGAGTACACTCTTTATAAAGATTACTCCTTCAGCCTATATCTGGGTGATATGATGCAGCAATTTAAGAGCTGGAATACCATATCTAATCCTGTCTCTGAAATGGTGTGCTTGCAGGGGAGTAAAAATTCATAGAAGAGCAGCTTGAAGTCTATGGCATATATGGAAGTTAATCTCAGTCACTGAAGGCTATGATGGGGTCTTTAACCAAAAGATTTTAGATAGTATTCCAAGATCAGAATACAAGTTATGTTTTTCTTCCTTCTAGCAGAGACAGTAGATGGATATCCTGTTTTTTCCAACAAAAAATGTTTTGTAACTGAACACAAAGGTCTTCCTTATTTCATAAGCATATGAAAAGAAGCGTCTGTCTATCTTGTAGTAGTAGCGATGTGCTTCAGGTATTCTAGAGGAGTATTTCCTCTATACAGAAAAGAATAAGGAAGTGAGTGGTGGGGTGTGCAGGGAGGTGAGAGTGAGGAGGCAGATTGCATTACAAAATTAGAAATATTGGTTATACAGAGACAGATGGTTTCCAGAGGGACCTTGACAGGCTGGAGAAATTGGCGAGTAAGAATCTCGTGAAGTTTAACAAAGGCAAATGCCAAGACCTCCTGAGCCTTGGGAGAAAGAATCCAATGCATCAAGGCTGGGAACTGACTGTCTGGGAACAAGTTTTTCAAAGAAAGACCTGGAGGTCCTGGTGGCCAGTAAATTTGTCCATGAGCCAGCAATGTTACCTTGCAGCAAAAGAGGTCAACAGCTTCCCAGGCTATATGAAGAAAATCATGAAACAGATGGAAGATGATCCTTCCCCTCTACCAAGCACTGGTGAAACACATTTGGAGTACAGGGTCCAGTTCTGGGGTCCTCAGTACAAGACAGACAGGGGCATACTGTCAAAGGGCCAGAAACATGATAAAGGGACTGGAACTTTTGACATATGAGGAGATGATGAAAGATCTAGAACTGTTCAGTCTGGAGCAGGCACAGGGGGATCTTATCAATGTGCATAAGTACCTCACTGGGGTAGGGGGAGAAATAAAGAAGATGGATCCATACTCTTAGTGGTGCCCAGTGAATAGAGAAGAGACAATAGGCACAAATTGAAATACAAGAATATAAGAAAAATTTACTGTGAGAGTGGTGAAACACTGGAAAAAGTTGCTCAGGGAGACCAATAAGTCTCCACCCTTGGAGATATTCAAAACTGAACTGGAAAAAATCCTGAGAAATCTCCTCTTGATGACCCTACTTTGAGAAGGGAAAGTTAAACTGAGTGATCTCAACCACTGAGTGATTCTGTGACTACTATTTATTACTGTTTTCCACCTGTTCAGTTGATCCTTTTAATTTCTTCTGGTATGGGACCTTGTCTATGATTAACAGCTGGAAATCATACCTTAATGTCCAGAACTCTGAGAGTTCAGCAGAGAAAACCCTGTTATGTTCTTGAATGGAAATAAAAGATATTAAGACTAGAACTCTGCCAGTGGATACTGATGATTGTCTTCCTACTTCGCTATGCAACAAATTTACAGGTTAAGCCAGCAAGCTGTCTCTTCATTTTGATTAAATCTATCCCAATATTCAGTGGTTTCTGTATCAGGTAGGATGGACAATCTCCTTTTTGCTTAACATATACTGTTGAATTTTACTGCCTACCTTACATTCAATATCATGTATAGGAATGCATACAATCTACGTTCATGATATTCAGTACCAACATGACCCTGGGCATTTGCATATTTTGCATTTGTATGCTCTATGTTTTATTGTTTCAGATGGACAATCCAACTTGATCCTGATGTATCTAAAAAATAGGATAATTGAAGTTTTAACAGGTTCATTTGCCAAGGAGCATTTCCTGCATTTGGAACAAGGCAGTTACTACTTCTGTGTAATGCATACCTTGTTTACAAGGAGGTTGGAATGGAAGTGATGTCTGAAGGTTGTCTCATGAATAAGCACATTTTCCTAGCAATTTCAGTGAGATGTGTAATATTTTGGTCAGTCTTATCTGTATAACAATCACCTGCAAGGACTTAACGTTCTCTGGTCCATGTTGACACAGAATTGCATATTTCTCCTTTGATTCTCCTGTCACTCCTGTTTTCCTAAGGTATTGCTGGCCTGTTATCTTTATTGTGAGACAAACTGATACTTGCTTGAGGACCTGAGAAAATATCTGAGTTTTCATTAAGTGTTTGGAGTCCCTGGTATCATGGGATGTGAAGCAGAATTGTGATTTTAATGTACTTTGTACTCTAACACAGGAGCATTGCAAGTCTCAGGGCACATACTTGCACAGCCTATCTTGTATGCGGGATGCATCAGGTACAAATGTAATATATTGTCTACAATACCTGAAGACTCATTGTTATTATAGTATCTATAACCATCTTTTCCATTTGGTAGGAAAATTGACATTTACTCCAACTGAAATGACATTTTAAAAATTTTTGCTAACTTATTTGTAGTTTGTGAGTCATAAATGCTCTTATTTCCTCCTGACCTTGCCAGAAACAAAGATCACATGTACTGGGAAAGTAATACAACCACTCTGCTAGAATGGCTTTTACTATACCAAGTGCAGTAACCAATTACTATGTAGCATATCGTAATACACTACCATGAACCATATTTCCCATTTAGCTTAAGAGCACGTCTAACACTTTCTGAACAGAAATGAATCGAGTGCTGTATCATCTGCCTTGCCTTTCTATGCTCTCAAGATAAAAAATAGAACCGTGCCTCCTCCAGCTGTCCTCTTAGTTCTGAACCTGCAAAGAGCTATTATAATACAAAGACTCACTTTTTTTTTTCCTGTTGAATGTAATGCTATCAGTTAGTTGGCTTATGTATACTAGATATGGGGAAACACTTAGCTGTGTGTATTGTTTTCTGTGCTCATCTATTTCTGTTTGTTGTGTTATAGATGAATGTTCACTTTCAACTCTGTGGTAAAATGACTTTGATACTTCTCTCAACTTCAGGTGCCAGAGTGGATCAAAGCCTTTCCCAACAGACATGTTCATGTGAAGTAGCAGTGAGTGACTGATTGACATAAAGCTTATATTGCTGAATTATAATGCTAGTAAATTATAATACATTTATTCACTATACATTTATTTATTCTTTTACATTTTTTTTTTTTTTCTTTTCTTTTCTGTGAAGAAGCAACCTCTCAGAGTCTTAACCGGTGGCTGACTCGTTAGGGTTAGA